>JAJOOO010020862.1:0-11756 GCA_029582685.1 Solanum piurae
CCTTATCTAGCTCAATAAAATTAAAATTAAACATTAGTAGGTACCAGTATTCCTTCTGAAAATCCAGCAATAACAGAGATTTGGATAGAAACAGCAGCCAGTTGAATGGTTCCAACATGTCCAGCAAAGATTTGAGTAACAGCACCTAATGAGTATTGACAAAGGGAAGTGAAAATAGCAGGTCCGGCTAAGTACCACAGCTTTTTCGATTCGTAATGGAATTCCTTTACGAAACTTTTCACACCATTAATCGCTTTAATATCATCTTCGTCGGCATCAAATGAAGCCTTTGAAGGTGTAATTGAAGTAAGAAATGGTACCTTATTTTCCTCCATTAACGCCTAAAGGAAACAGATGCACAAGTTGTGACTTGTCTGAAATATTATTATATATTTATGCATTTGGACAAACCTTTTGGTTCTCATATTCTAATATATTTACTCCATGTGAATCACGTGATACTAACGCTGTTCTGTAATGAGTAGTGTTTTACCTAACCTTTTTGCGCAAACATTTAAAATGTACACATGGGTATTCCTACCGTCCCAATTTGTGTGTTTATCGTTTCTAATTTTAAATTATCTTTTTTTTTTAGTTCAATTTAATATTTTATCACTTAATTTAAACTAAAATTTAATAATTTATTTCTAACATAAATATTTTAACTTTCAGGGGTCGTTTGGAAGGCCTTGTTAAAACAAATAGTCTATGTATTACGTATGGTACTCTCTCCGTCTCATTTTATATGTCATTCATTTCTATAAAAAGTTGGATCACAATATTTGTCATTTTATAAAATTTATGCATAAATTACCATATTTTGCCTATTATACCCTTGATAGAATAGTTAATTAATCTTGAAAATGTATTTATCATTTATTATAAAGTTGACTTAAGAAAGCATTAAATAAGGGTAGAAGGGTAAAGTTACATAAATTCTTAATGCAAGTGCAAAGTAAAAAGGTGGCATATAAAATGGGACGGAGGAAATATTATTTAGTACTCCCTCCGTTTAAAAAAGAATGAAATAGTTTGATTTGGAACGGAGTTTAAGAAAAGAAAGAAGATTTTTTAATCTTGTGGTTCTAAATTAGAGTTATGTCAAATGTACCAAAATGTCCTTAATCTTGTGACCTTAAACATGCCATGTGAAAAATTGAAGTTAAAGTGTTGCCAAAAAAAAAAAGGGTCATTCTTTTTTAAACCGACTAAAAAGGAAACTATGCCTTTTTTTTAGAGTAAAACTATTTGGCAGGACACTTTTTTTGCACGACCACCTAAATGACACAAATTGTTTTTTGGCTCTTGGCTCCAAAACCACCTAAATTTTTCTCCAAAAAAAAGTAAATCACCTTTGACTTTTCTTTTTCATTTACTTTCCTCATTTTATTTCATTTACTTTACTCTTCAAATATCTTTACTTTCTTTTTTAATTAATTCATTTTATCTCTCATTCTAGAAAATGTTTCTTAATTTTCTCATGTTTGGTTGAATTAAATATTTTAGAAAATATTTTTCAAATAACTTATTTTCCTCAAATTATAATTTTTTCATTACCTCACTCCGTACCCCGACCCTCCCCATTCAAAAAAATAAAATTTTAAAATTTTCTTTTTAAAAAAATATCAATTTATTTTGTTACTACACCCAAACTAGCCCCTCCCCCAACAAAAAAAAAATTAACAACTTAAAATTTTATTTTTGAAAAATAGTTCAAAGTTAGATTTTTTCAATTTTTTTACCCCGCTCAACTCCTGACTGTCTCACTCCCGCTTTCCACAAAAATATAAAAAAAAAATTGAAAAAATAATTAAATTTTCATTTTCTTTAGCCCACACTTACCCCAACCACCTACCACACCCCCCCCCCCAAAAAAAAGAATTAAAATTTGTATTTTTAAAAAATATTTTTAATTTTATTCTTTTACCCTTACCATATATATATATACTAGTTAAACTATTCGTGCTTCGCGCGGGTGTAATAAAAAATAAAAAATAAATTTATTTTTATTATTTATAAAAAATAATTCTATGAATTGATAATTTTTAATTATAATGAAGTAGTATGGAATATTTATATTCAAGCCAGTGATATAAAAGACAATGTAAATTTTTGCCTTCATATGAAACATGATATGTTTTTTCAATATGCTAAATCAACTTTATATGCATATGGTAGAACAAACAACTTAGAGGTCATATTTTAAAACAACAATCTATGTATTAAGTTGAAAACAATACTTTTTGTTTAAATCTTATCTATCTTTTGAGTACTCGATCATTTATGATAACACCAATTTTGATATTAAATTTTTTTTTTGAACTTTCACGTTACGTCTTTATCATCACATTTGTTTATAGTTTACATATTAAAGAGATGTTTTTAAAAATTATAACAATGAAACAAATAGGAGTTATCAATAATATTTAAGAGTAGAAGTTATAAAGAAGATAAGAGACATGTGTTATCATAACTTTAATATATAATTATTATGACATTAAGTATATTAATCGTTGTGCATTGATTTTATTTGTAAAAATAAATAAATGACTGAAAAATATAAGGGGTAAAAACCACAAAAATAAGAAAAAAGATAAATAACTTGATTGCATAAAAGACGTGTCATATTACAATCTCATCAAAGACCATAATTAAATAATATATAAGCATAGATTTTTATAATTATGTAGCTAAGACATAAAAAAAAATCTACAATATTATATTCACAAAGTTATAAAAAATGAAAAGAAAACTTCTAAATACATTTCAAGAAAGAAAAGAATAGCGACAAAAACAAATTGGTACATATGCATAAGAATAAGCAATGATGTCATATAATAATTTATTTCATCTTTGATTTTCTTTGAGAGCAAAATAAAATATAACTTATTCTCATAATTCTTTTGGTTGAAAGAATATAGTTATATTAATTATGTTTTACAGTAAAAAGTAGGATCATAGAGGACTAAATGAGTAATGTTGTCAATATGTGTACTTAAGTTACTATTACAAGTCAAAGTAAAAAAAAAATCTCTAGTAAAAGTAATTCCTAACTATACTTCAAAAAATATTCTTCTAAGTCTTCCTTCAAGAAAACATACAATAAATAAAGAAGAAAGTAATACAATACAAACATCATTTTTACAATTTCCATTATGAAATAAATATGAATTCAATAAATCAATTCATCAATTCAAAATAAATTATTTAATTATAATAACATTAAACACAAAAAAATATAAACAATTGTTAATATGGTACTGTTTATATTCCCATCATGTCAGATAAAAAATAATTATATCAAAAAAGGAAAAGTAATCTAAACTATACTCGTAAGTTATGAAATTATCAAAACTAAAATTAAAGGGTACGAGTTATGAGTAGTTATTATTTATAAATATATTAAATTAGAAAAACATTAAAATATTAGAAGTTATATTTGTCATTTTATAATAAGAAAAAGGGCACAAAGAAATTCTTGATGAAAAAAATGTTAAATAACTTGAGCATAAATTTAACTACCTCATACATGCTCCTAATAACAACAATTACATGAATAAAGTAAAAATCAAGTTAAAAAAATATCAAGAAACTATATAATAAATAAAGGAGAAAGTAATACAATACAAGCATCATTTTTACAACTTTCATTATCAAAACAAATATGAATTTATTCTTCAAGATTAAAACATAAATATAATACCACATGATATATATATATATATTGCTACTTTATATATGAAATAATAGAATGATCATATTTATAAAGACATGGAATACCATAAGGTGTTTTAAATTTTAAATTAAATATTTAGGACTTATGAATGTTATTAAGAGTGAAAATGGAATAAATGAGTTGTGAATGTAAGACTTTTAATAAATCAAATAAAGGAGGAATAAAAACAAAATAAAGAAGAGAGGAAATAGTGCTTAATGTTTATAGTTACGTGAGAACTATTTCATGAAAATGGATACCAATCTTTGTTGTTTAAATGAATATCAAGAAATAGTTTTAGATTTTCTAATAAATTATACAAATAGAAAAAATTAAGAAAAATGTCAAAAATTTAAATAAAAAGATTAATGAAATTGGAATTTTTTTAACAATCATACTAATTTATTGTGTATAAGTTATTATATTAATTATTATATTTATTAATGAAGAATTGAGAAGTCACTCCAAATTCTAATCATGCATTCTCCTTTCTTAATTACATTCAATTATTCTACTTTAATTAAGAAAATAGGGGGAAATAAAGAAAAATATCAAAAATAAAGGAGAAAAGAAAGATAAATATGAATGGTGGCCTTAGAGAAGTGTCACGTCATTTTATATATATATATTATTTTTTATATCAGAACAAAAAAAATTGTACTAACAATATTAAATTAATGTACTCAACTAAATAAAATAATAACTTTTTATAATTAATTTTTAAAATAGTTACATATAAATAATAAATATTAGTTAATTTTAAATTTTAATTTTGTTACTTTTTATAAAATTCAAGAGTGAGGTAAATATTTTTATTCTATTGTTAAAAATAATAATAACATGGCATGACATTTCATTAGGAGTGAGGTTTATATTTTGAGGAAAATAGGAATAACTCGGTAATATTGTGGTCCTAAAAGAAACAAAAGTGATTACAAGACAAATTTCCAAACATGGATGATTATCTAAGGAAGTTGCTCCTAAATTTCTTTTACGTCGCAATTCAATACTTTCTCCATCCCATATTAGTTGTATTAGTTAGTTGCCTATATATATATATATATAAAATTACTTGTTTATTCATTAAATTAAAATAAATTTAGTTAAAAAAAATTCTCACTTTATCCCTACAATTAATACTCTTAAGGAAATATTATAAAAAAATAATTTAACTAGAAAATAATGGATTCATTAAATGTTTTGAATTTCATGAAAATTATTAGTGCTATTCTCAACGTGGAATATAATTATTGAAATTGTAAAATATTATTATTATTTTGTAGAGGTATTAATTAATCAATAAATATTACTTTAAAGAATATTTTTAAAATTTAATGAATATACCTTATCCCCCTCCCCCCTTAAAAACAAGAGATACTAAAAAGAAAGAAGAATGGAACAATAAACAACAATGAAAGATCAAAAAATTGAAAGAAAGAGAGTGAATATAAATAAATGCTTCTTGGGCAGTGTTTTTTATTGGGAAGAAAATAATTCTTGGGCATTGTAATTTCTTGAAACTATCTAATGATTTAAGACTTTTCTTTTAGTGGTTTTACTTTATAGGGTACTTTGGGTGCAAGAAAAAAATGTATTTACCCTATCACCCTTCCCATTCCTATGAAATTACGACCTTACCTCGAAAAAGTAACCAGGTCGTGCCCAAAAAGTGTCCTGCCAAATATATTTTCCATTTTTTTTAAACAAAGGGAGTACTATGTTTGGTAGAAATTTGGGTCTATGTATAACTAATATAGGATGCATTACTAATATCTTCCATTTGGAGGTATTCATAATACAAAGGATATAATATCATGGGAAAAGTCTATGTTAAGATAAAAATATCCCTCAAATTATTTTGTTTATTTTCTTGATTTTATGTTTTATATTTGTACTAGTAAATTTATTTAAATAAATTAGCTTACAATTATTTAGAGAGAGTTGTTTCTTACTAAATAAATCCAATACAAATTAATACAATATTTGAAATGTGAGTTGTTTAACATTAACTCATTAAAAAGGCAAATATATCACCACACAACATTTGTGATCTTAATTGAATGTATGTATGTATGTGTGTGTATATATATATATATATTTGTGTGATTTTCTAATTATTTGTATTTTAAATAATTTATAAAATTGCTTACATATTAAAACTACAACTTGCAATTTTATGTGAAAATGTAGATGGTTTATTCAATTTTACTATTGTTTACCATTTTTTCAGTTTTTAAAGTTGATAGTTTATCTTTTTTTTAAATTGAAAATTGACATTTTGTAAGTGATAAATTTATTAAAATGACAATTATTTATCCTCAAATAATTTAAGTGAAAACAAAAGGCCAACATGACAACAAAATTGTTCTTCTCATGGCTACTTAGAAGGCCATAAACAAATAATATTGTCCGGTAATTATTTACCTTAATCCAATTACATAATAATTCAAGGGTATAATTGGAAAGAAGTTTTTTATAAAGTTTTAATTCAAACACAAGATGAGGTGGGAAATAATGAACCAAATACTTGATAAAAATAAACCCTGCATTACTAATCATTGTACTATTAGGGGTCGTTTGGTACAAACATTGATAATGCAAGGATTAGTAATGCAGGGATTAGTAACGCAGAGATTAGTAATGCAGGGATTAGTAACGCAGGGATTAGTAATGCAGGGATTAGTAATGCAGGGATTAGTAACGCAGGGATTAGTAATGCAGGGATTAGTAGTGCAGAGATTATTTTTTGTCAAGTGTTTGGTTCATTACTTTCCACTTAATCTTGTGTTTGATTTAAAACTCTACAAAAAAATTATTTCCTATTATATCCTTGTGTTATTATGAGATTGTTTATTTCATGTAATTGAGTCAAGGTAGATAACCGGACCATAACACTACAGTAATTTTGTTTTAGAAAATAACAACAAAGAAAAAGAGTGTTATATAAATTAAAATAATTTTTTTTTCTTTTTTGTGCATAATTAATAACAAGAATTTAATACTACGCAATAGTTGAATAAAATTCATAGTAAAAAAAAATGCTAAATCTTTATTTATTTATTTTTACAATTTTTAATCTGTATAATTATTGTATATGGCAATCGGATGTTGACAAAAGAGTTTAAACTTATCAAAAATGAAGATCTAAAAATATACTTTTATACAATTTTATACCAAAGTCCCTTACCCGGATAATAATTAATCAACGTTGTTGTGGGACAATTTTTTATTTTTTTAGGATTTTCTATTTCATTTAACTAGTTAAGTTAAGTATATACATACATACTAGTTAAGTTATATATATTTGAGGTATGATGTACCACTTTTTTTGTTGGTCAAGTATATCTTAAACTTAACATAGATTTAAGACTACTTATATTGTTCAATAGCTAAAGCTTATTTAAAAAAAATAGTTCAAGTGGTTAATCGACAAACTACATTGAATAAAAAAAAGGAGAAAAAAATATTATTGAAATCATTAAATTACACTAAACGAATTTGGAGAATTAAAAAGAACATTTATAATTATTTCAATATAAATAAAAAGAAAATTAAATTACAAAAGAAATTTAGAAAAATGAATAAAGGGATAATTTTTTCATTTAGGGGTCTTATCCAAGGTTTAACAAACCTTGGATTAGTTATCCCTCCATTTACTAGGGATAAAATAAGATCATATATGATGTACAAGCAATACATGGATTAAATAAAATAATGTAACCAAACAATGTATTAAATGGATTAAATTTTAATCCATGGACTATTCTATTTAATACCTCCTACCAAACGAGTCCTTAATTCATGCATTACTAATCCCAGCATTACCAATCCCTACGTTATTAATCTTTGTACCAAACTACCCCTCAATGTATATTCAATTTTTTACTACGATGTTTATTAATAATCTTTGAGTTTTTAAGTGACTATGTATAGCTTATTGTTAGTTTATTATTACCTTTCTTGTATATTTTTGTCATTTAAGTATGTAATAATAATTTATATATTTAGAAATTACATAAAACGTACTATAAATTACAATAATTAATAAAATAATTTAAATATATGTATAAAAACTTATGATCAAATAAATATTTGATTGACTTTTTAAATTTTATTTGTGCCACATAAATTAGAAAATCGAAAATTTTGTATATCCTTTCAAATTGAAATCGGTATCATCCAATTCAAAATGTTTTTAGACACTTTAAAATGAGATCTTTAAATAAAATCTAAAACAAAGTAATTAAAGTAATCTTAATATTTGGGAAGGGGAGTTGATAAATAAAAGATGAATCTGATTGTTTGCAACAAATTTTAAAGTGATAGAAAATAAATTATAATCACAAATAAAATATGAAGAAACATGATTTTATTGGTAAATCAATATAGGTGCAATTATGTTCCTCCCTTGCTTCTTTTCTCATAAGATTTATCCATGATTTGAGGGCCATTTATGGCGCATTTCTCGAACTAGGATGATTTGGATTTGATCATCTTATAATTATTCATGAATTTGCAAAATATTTGAGATGCCTCTTAAATGGAATATATTACCCTTTATATAGGCATGAACTAGGGTTTAGGGTTGAGTAGCCTCCAAGATTCCTAATTGGAACTGAGCATACCATGTGTAGAGTCCCAACTCGAATTGGACACATCTTGTAGAGTCTCACAAAATTTCAATATCTACAGATCCCCCCTGCATCAAGGCTGTCGGAGTGTAGACTTGTTGAAACTCAAAGACTAGGGGCGGATGCACATTATGTCCAAGAGTTCATCTGAATCCCCTCGGTAAAAAAATTACACTATATATAAAATTAATATTTTTTGTTTACCTATATATATTTAATATTGAACCCCTTGAGCATATGTCAAAGGAGTAGTTCAATGGTAGATGGGGTTTAGGATTTCGCGTTGTGTGAGCTTGGTCGCAGATTTGAATCCAGCGAACAACAACTTTTTTCTAATTTTAATCGTTTTTGCAGGCTTTAGTTTTAGGCCTTATTTTATTAAAAATAAATAGAATGAATAACTACATTTCATAAGTCATAACTAATTAGAATTTTTTATATTTTAAATCTCTAATTGAAAAGTCAACAAATAAAAAAATTCATATTTTCTAAGGATTTCAATATTCTATTTTTTCCCTCCTAGTCTTCTCTTTCAACTTGACATCTCGATGTTGCAACTCCTGCTTGATGTCGTTACGCGCTGTCGCTAGTGGTACTCAGTGGATTCATTTCTTTCTCTCTTTCATTCGACCATTGATGGCATCCTCTGTAAGTTCTTATTTTTTTTTCCATTTTTTTCTTCAGAATTCTATATGCTTTGGCTTTGGTATTTGTTGATGTGCCTTTTTATTTAGTTGATTTAACTCGGATATTCACTCTTCTTCACAATTTTTTATTTTCCATATGAAAATTTCAATCTTGTTCACTGATTTCATGATTATGAAAGTTATAATTTTTCTTTATTTAGCTTATTGGTTGATTCTGTATATTTATTCATTAGGATATTAACATTCAACATTTGTTCACTGGACATTCAAATTTTATTTACTAGAGATTCAAACTTTTGTTCACTGCTTGTGATTTTGTTTTGGTCCTTATTGTGTGTTTAATTTTTGTAAGTTTTAACTAAAATTTATTTTACGATTTAGTCTCAATATTTAGTGAAGACACATTTTATACAAGTATCAAAATCAAGTTTAGCCTCTCACAATTATAATCAATCTAATAAAAAAGAAAATGTCAACCATTCAAAAGTATCATTAGAGTCTTCTCAAGAATTTGATTTTAGTTATTAAAGTTTGATCCTGGTGAAAGACCATCAATATTGAACTATCATCCAAATCATTGTGATGTTATTAGAAGATCATACCTTTTGAATGATCCTTGTCAACCTCGTATGGTGGTACACGAGTATCCTCAAACAAATATTTCTGGGTCAATACATCGTGTTAATCATGAACGGTTTGATGATATATATCATGATTGGTTGGAGTATAATGTTAGTAAAGATGCAGCCTATTGTTTGTATTGTAATCTATTTAAGGACCAAAACATTAATCAAGGAGAAGCTGAAACATTTCCAGGTATAGGGTTTAAGAGTTCGAATAGAAAGAGTGGTCTTGACAAACATTTCATAATTCATAACCACTCAATCACATCAATTTTACCACTCAAATCATTCACAAACATCACACACATGAAATTATCATCACATTGCCTTTTTCATTATCCCTTTTTTATTATTTAGATCAATCAGTGTGAACAATTCAACCCATCACCAATTCCTATTACTCCTCAACACATAAGATAAGGAAAATAAGATTCTACGAGATTAACAAAGGTCTAGAAGTCCACTTTCCTTAAGAAAATCACACAATCACTCCGACACTCGAGATTTTCCCTTCCATAGGGTTTCCAAATTAACATAAGTTATTCAAATAAGAAATCATAATAAGAATTCGGAACTATCAACATCCATATCAATATTTTTGAAAAATGGGGTCAAAATGACCCAAAAACCAAATATCAAAATTGAGGGTTTGAAAATTAATATAAAATTGCGTTACCCAAAAGATTTGGAACTCATTGGTGAAAATCATTTCAAAAATAGAGTTAAAACAAGCTTTAACCTCAAAATCTCAAAATCTTTAAAACCTTTCAAATGCCTTCAAGATTAAGGTCAAAATCCATGTTTGCACTCCAAAATTACGAAATAATTAATGGATAAAAGAGTTAGCAAGATAAAAATTGTTACCCAATTGAAGAACATAAAAATCTCTTTTGAAATCACTTAAACCGAGTTGAAATGTTCAAAAATGGAAGAAATGGGATGAAATCCTAATTTTAGGAAAGACATATTGTTCAGGTAAAAATTTCTCATCGTGATCGCGACCCAAGGCATCACGATCGTGATAAGTAAACATGTCAACTCATTTAAATTGACCATCGTGATCGCGATAGCCATCCACACGATTGCGATAATCGAAAAAACAAAGCTATGCAATTGCGACAGTCATCCATGAGATCACGACGCTCACAAAATTGACCCTACACGATAGTGAGAGAGAGTCCTACAATCGCAAAGAATAAACTATACTACACCAGAAAACACAAATAAGCAATATCACACAAGACATAAAATCCCCGAATAGACCTTCAAAATTCATTCGGATTCCCCGAGTACGTAAACCATAAATGCTACCTAAGGCGGGCAAACGGACAGGTTTTTGACCAGTCCGGTCCGATTCCGATCCGGTTTCCGTATCGGTAAGTCCGGTACCGGTTGAACCGGTAAGGAACCGGTCTTATAGGCAGGAACCGGTACCGAAATGGAACCTGGTTTTTTATCCGGTTGATCCGGTTCGGTAAGAATCGGTTCCGGTTCGGTTCCTGTCCGGTTGAACCGGTTCAACGGTCATTTATTTTTTATTTTTTTTAAGTGAACGTTAATATTTAGCCGTTGGGCTGGGGCCCAAAACGGCTCAAAACAGCCCCCCACCCCTCTCTAACCCCTTAACACTATAAATATACCCATATTCTTTTATTTAAATCACAAATTCACAAATTATCTCATTAACATCTTACAAAATCACTCAATTTTCAATCTCTCATAAATTCATAATTATTATTTTGTGATATTGGCTTGGAGTTCGGATTTTGGAGATTTATTTGAAGTAAACCGGAAGCTTCAATTGGCATCTCTCAATTTCGGCTTTGGTTATACGTCTACTTTTACGTAGACGTTCGGTACATTCATTCCAACTTTAATTTTTTATTTGTTTATTAGTTAAGTTTTTTTTTTTTGTTATATTATCTTGCTTGTTTTTCATAATATTAATTATTTTAAACTTGAACATGAATTTGGAAAAATATAGTGGTAAAAGACCAATGTCGGAAAGAAAAAATAATAGGGGAGGAGGAAGTAGTTCTAATTCTAAAAATTTGCCACCTCCTAGATTTAGAATTAATACTAATGATTATACTCATGTTGATGAAACTTCTTTTACACGAGACTCACGACCTATTGAATT
>JAJOOO010020866.1:0-10340 GCA_029582685.1 Solanum piurae
ACTTATGATAACTTTCGCCAACTTTTATTTTGCCACTTACTTAACTTCAAAACTTGAGATAAAACCCTTGAACACTTAAAATATGACATACCACATCCTTTTTAATTTATTACTCACCCTCTTTGTCTTTCCACGAAGGTACGAGTTAATTTAGACGTTTTGGAAAAGTCGGGGTGTTACATTTTTCCATAATAGTTTCTAGATCAAAACCCTCCCCCATAGATAATTACCCATTCTATTGCGTTCTACAAATCGAATAACGGATTCGAGGAGTTAAAAGCTTACCTTTAGCCTTAGGAATGGTGAAAAACTGTCAAGAGTTGTCTGGGGTTCGTTCCTTAGCTCTATAAACCAAAAAGTGCAGAATAAAGACATTTTGGGGTTTATTTACGACTTTAAGTCACGTCTGGCCTGCCTCAGCGGTCCTCTCCCCGCTACAGTAGCCCTGCCAGAGCGACCACAACCACCGCCAAAGAGGCTTGCACGAAATAGTGAGCTATTTTAATAATTCCAAGACCCTCATTTCACACCACACCTTCCACCATCAATGTTCAGAAAATGTCGTTCACGCTAGGATCTATTTCGGGAGTTTGACTCACCCAAATTTAATTTCATAAAGTCGTACGGATTCTTTAACGACTTATCTAAGTACTCATGTAATCAAAATCATAATTAGATCACCCGATTGTTACCAGATTTCTCTACACCTTAATGACTCTGATTTTGTCCAAATCTGGACTAGGTTGAGAAATCCCAAGTTACTACAAAAAAGTTTTCCAACACAAAAATTTTCCCTGTTGGATTTTCTGTAACGACGGAACTCGGTCATTACATAATGGGAAGGAAATGAGCTGATTTTGTCATCCGATCTACTATAACCCAATTCAAGTTGTGTTGTTGCCGAGTACATGGCAACCATACTATGAAGTTCAATTTACATCCTCCCACTTCCAAGTAGGAATACCAATGTCTTGAGATAAACCAATCAGTTTCTGATGCTCAACCTTGACTTGTTGGCTATTTGGACTTTTAGCCACAAATCCTACAATATCCTTCTACATCCCATTCCACCAATAGATCTCTCGCAAATCACGGTACATCTTGGTGACTCCCAGGTGAATAGAATACCGAGAACTATGAGCTTCTGCCAAAATATGTTCTCTCAAGTCCTCAACATTTAGAACAGATAACCGACCTTGATATCTAAGTACCCCATCTCCCCCTCAAGATAAAGCCTCAATAGAATTTTTGAGCACCGCCTCTTTCAACTCAACCAAAATTGGATAAAGACCTTGCTTAGCCTTCACATTCATCACAAAGGACAATTCAGACCCATTATGAACCATAACACCACCCTTGGTGGAGTCCACTAGTTGAACACCTAATCGAGCCAACCTACGAACATCTCGAACCAACTCTTTATTTTCATTCTCAACATGAGCAACGCTACCCATCGATAGTCGACTAAGAGAATCCGCCACCACATT
This sequence comes from Solanum piurae, assembly GCA_029582685.1. Lineage (NCBI taxonomy): Eukaryota > Viridiplantae > Streptophyta > Magnoliopsida > Solanales > Solanaceae > Solanum > Solanum piurae. Next base: position 1,488 of record JAJOOO010020866.1, read on the forward strand.
TGCTTTATCGGGGTGATAGAGAACACTTATGTCGTAATCTTTTAATAATTCTAGCCACCTTCTTTGGTGGAGATTCAAGTCCTTTTGGTTGAACACATATTGCAAACTTTTATGATCGGTGAAAACATCAACATAAACCCAATACAAATAATGCCTCAAAATCTATAAGGCAAAAGCAACCACCGCTAATTCAAGGGCATGGGAAGGATAATTCTTCTCATGGACCTTAAGTTTCCTTGAAGCATAGGCATTAACTTTACCATTTTGCATAAACACACATACCAACCCAATTCTAGAGGCATCACAATATACCACAAAGCCATCCGTACCTTCCAGTAAAGTCAACACTAGAGTAGAAGTAAGTCTATTTTTCAACTCTTGGAAAATTTTCTCACAAGCTTCCGACCATATGAATTTAGCCTTCTTTGGAGTCAAAGCCATCAAAGGAGAAGTAATGGAGGAAAAACCCTCAACAAACCTTCTATAGTAATCGGAAAAACTGATGAGTCCACAAATTGGACTCATTTATATTTTAATAGAAATTGTGTCCTCAAATGCTTATTTTATCTCAATATCTGTGAAAACACTTAAGTTTTAGGCATTTGAAGTTTGAAGGAAAGCATGGACACTACATCGCAAAAAGGAATGAAAAGGCTGAAAATAACGAAGAAATGAAGGCCAGAGGATCGCCGAGTCCACTTGGTGAGTCGCCGAAGGGTCTTACTTCGCCTTTGTTCCAGTGTGCTGAGCCCTGAAGAAAATGATCAAGTTGGCAAAAAAAGGGAGCAGTCAGCGTATCGCCGAGAAGTTTTGCGAGGCAGTACTATGTTTCCCAATGACCCAGAGCATGACGATGTTGAAGGATGGTGCAAGATGGCAATGAACTACACCAAAGGGTAAATCATCGAGTTGATCGGCGATTCCGACTAATGTCGCCCAATGATCCGCTGCAGCACAGATTTTTGAAAACTATAAATATTTGCTGAGATCAGATTTTTAGTATCAAGATGTTTAGTGTGGAACAATTAATATAATTTTTAGTACTTTTTACTTTTTCTCTGAGTTTGAGAGGGTTTTGAAAACTTGAAGAAGAAGAGGGTTTCATCTCCAAGGATTTGGACTTGGGTCTCTTAGATTCTTCATTCTTGGCCTGTAACAAGACTTAAATCTTCATACCCATTTGAATGCAAGCTCATTTAGGTATAAATTTCTATCTCTTGATGTGTGGCTAAAACCCCCAATTCTTGGGGTGTGATTTTGTGAATATGGGTTAATATTATTGTTGGGTCTTGCTTGATGATAGATTAGATGTAGTTTAATGGTGATTTCCTCTAGTAGTTGTGGTTGAATTTAACAAATTTGTAGTTACAAATACAAGTTTATTTATGTGTTTTCGGCTTGCTCGAGAGAGAAGTTGTGAATCCAAGACTACTAGATTGATGGCCTAAGGAGTGGGTCAACATGGTGTTCAGCTCGAGAGAGTAAACCCTAGTCCCATATCCTAACACTCAGCTCGAGAGAGTGAGTGGGGTAAGGCGTAGGCTGGTCTTCATGCGGCAAGTGGGTGTTCGAGAGGAGCCCATTTGAAACGGGGTAAGTTGCTCGAGAGAGAACTTATTCCCACATAACGCTTAGCCTAGTCACTATTACTCTATAAATTTTCTATCGAAAGCATGTACCCAATAATTTAGATTAACCCGTATTCCGGTCACATCCCAAGAATCCCCTCTCATTACTTAGAAATCTTTGTTTAGTTTGTTGTTTTTACTTACTAGTGACAAAACCCCCATTGTTAATTGACACTCTTGTGTCCCCCTTTAATTTATAATATTTTTAATCGTTAATGTCTTTAGCTATGACTAGTTAGAACTAATTTTATTTTTCTATTAATTCTCAAAACCACTCCCATGGGACTCGACTCCAACCCTTGGTTGGGTTATTATACTATTGCACGATCGTAGACACTTGCATAGAAAGTTGTGTCATTGATTACGCAAACATCACAAACCCAAGAAGCTTCTAATATCTGAAGGGGTTAGAGGTCTAGGCCAACTCTTGACCGCATCCTTCTTCTTTGGATCTACCTCAATACCCTTGCTTGAAACAATATGACCAATGAAAGCTACAGATCTTAACCAAAATTCACACTTGCTAAACTTTGCATATAGTTGTTGGTCCTTGAGAACATCCAACACAATCCTCAAATGGTCAATATGCTCATCCTTACTTGTCAAATCAATCAAAATATCATCAATGAACACAATTACGAACATATCAAGGTATTGCCTAAACACCCTATTCCTCAAATCCATGAACTCCGCCAGAGCATTAGTCAACCCAAATGACATTACCAAAAACTCATAATGACCATACCGAGTTCAAAAAGCCGTCTTCAAAATGTCATCTTTCACTCTCAATTGTTGATAACCCGATCGGAGGTCAATCTTAGAGAAATAACTTGTTCCTTGAAGTTGGTCAAACAAATCATCTATTCTTGGAAGAGGATACTTATTCTTAATGGTCACCTTGCTTAACTGTCGATAATCAATACACCTACGAAGATACCTATCTTTCTTCCCAACAAATAAAATTGGAGCACCCTATAGACAGATACTTGGTCGAATGAAACCCTTATCCAACAAGTCTTTCAATTGCTCTTTCAACTCCTTCAATTCTGTCGGAACCATTCTATAAGGAGGAATAGAAATATGTTGAGTATTTGGGAGAAGGTCAATACCAAAGTCTATTTTCTGCTCGGAAGGAATACCAGGTAAGTCATCTAGGAACACTTTCAGAAACTCATTTATAACGGGGACCGACTCAAGAGCAGGGGTTTCCGAATCTACATCCCTCACCCTAACAAGGTGGTAAATGCAACCCTTAGAAATCATCTTTCTAGCTTTGAGACAAGACACAAACTAACCCTTAGGCTTATAGCTTTCCCTCTTCCACTCAAGGATAGGTTCATTCGGAAACTAAAACTTGACTACACGAGTTCTACAATTGATTGAAGCATAACAAGAGTGCAACCAATCCATACCAAGAATAACATCAAAGTATAACATGTCAAGCTCTACCAAGTCAACAAGAGTAACTCTATGGAATAAGGAAACGGGACACGTCCTATAGACCTTCTTAGCCACAATAGAATCACCAATATGAGTCGAAACATAAAATGGTTCTAACAACTCATCCGGAAGAACATCAAACCTCATAGCCACATATGGCATCACAAAAGACAAAGTAGCACCGGTATCAAGTAAAGCATACATATCAAGTTGAATTTTTTTTAACATACCGGTAACTACATCCCGAGAACCCTCTAGATTGGAGTGCATAAAATCGATTTTGCTTAGGAGCATTGGAATCTGAACCACTAGGAGTAGCTTGCTTTCCCTCTCTTCCCTTATCCATAAGAATTGGGAAATCCCTCATCTTGTGACCACTCTTACCACAACCGAAGCAACCATCCGTGTTGGCTAGACAGTTACCCTCATGCTTCTTCCCACACTTAGCATAAGTAGACCTAGGCAATGAAGATCCACCACCATTCCCTCCTTGAGGCTTAGGGTTACACCCTATCTTTGTTGAACTTAGGAGGAACATTGGAGGGACCTTGACCAGAAAACCCTTGTCGAAACTTAGTACAACATGTCCATCGGATTTAGCATATGAGAAATTACAATCATCAGTCCTTTCCCTTTTTTCCTCCCTAGACCTTTCCTTGAGCTTTTCCTCTTCAATTTGTTGTGCATGCACCATAAGAGGAGAGATGTTCATGTCACTAATGAGCATGGCGGTACGACACTCTCATCATTGCCCTAGAATCAGCAACCATTGTTGGAGCATATTTTGACAATTGAGTGAACTTTGGAGCATATTCCTTCACACTTATGCTTCCTTGATGGAGGTTAATGAACTCAAGAACCTTTGCTTCCCTCATCTCAAGGGGAAAGAACTTGTCAAGAAAAGCAGATTTAAACACTTCCCACTCTACGTGCCACGCTCCTACTGGTCTTGCCTCCTTCCATTGGTTGTACCACACTTGAGCAGATTTCCGCCTTCTCTACCAGAGTCACTCCCATAATAGAAAGTACCTTATAGACCTCATTGATAAACTCTTGAGGATCTTCCTCAACTTTGGAGCCATAAAATTACGGAGGGTTCATCCTTGTAAAGTACCTCACTCTTGATGCCATCATACCCACATTTGGGTTCACAGGGACTACTACCTCTCTATTAGCTTGGGCCGTCATGGCTCAAGCCAACACTTGAAAATTTGATCTAAACTTTGCATTTGTAACTTGTTCGGCCAAAGGATTGATCAGAGCTGGAGGAGAAGCTTCTCGTTCAGCATTATCCCTCATATTTCTTCTGGAGTAAGCTCTTCGGGTAGCCATATCCTGAAGGACATAAGATAAGGATTAGGAGAAAGACTTCATAGAGTTAAACTCTATCGCACGACTTAAGAGTAATGAAAGAAGTGGAGTTTCCAAATCATCTTGTAGCCTCTCATTCACACTAATGAACAAGACTCTACTAGACGTGGCTTATGAGACATTCTTGGACCATTCTAAACCTTGTGCTTTGATACCAAGTTTGTCACGACCCAAGGGTATACCCTAGATATAACATGGCGTGTAGAACCCTGAAGGACTCCATACAAGACACTTAGCTCCCATTACATAAGAAATAGAACAATACGAGTAAAACAATAGTCCAAGTCCAAAACATTTTATAACGAAAAGTAGAAGCTTAACTCATGTCTCAACATAGCCATCTAATACAATAGAATAACATTGGGCATAGCCCATACATCATGTTCAAAAAGGGAAATACAAGAAAGAAACTAAAATGATTCAATCTTTCCTCGAAACATCAGGACTCACCAAGCTCGGGAAATCAAGTAAATCCAAGTTCTAGCCACGATATTGGGAACCCTATTTGTCGGACCCTACATTTGGGGGAAATGTAGGCAAAAGTATGCGTTAGTACAAAACAATATACCAAGTATGATATTTATGCATAAAAAACATTTAAAACATGCTAAAAGGGACATTTCATTTCATGACATGAAATTGACCAAGTAAAAACATAAAATAAGAGGGTTAGAAAACATAAGTCATAAACAAGGCCAATGTAAGCTAACATCGGTCTTTAAAAACTTTGAACACATAGGAGATACTCCTTGAGTCACCTTAGTTCACTTTTAGTCTTGTTGTGGGAAAGTTAGCCTTAACCGACATAGAGACCATGTGAGCTATAACATGATCCCCCGGTGTCTCCCACACCAAAAAGGGTTGTTCTACTTGCCTAAGGTAGAACCATGAACTTCTAGCTTAAGTGGATCCACTAGCTAATTATCCTATGGGGGTACATAGTTTATGGGATAAGGAGATTGTTACTAGAAACCTGGCCTCTACTAACGGGAGAGCTTCCATCTCAAAAGATTGTTTCTAGAAACTCGACCTCTACTAACGAGAGAGCTTTCATCTCACATCAATATCCACTCGGTGCTAAGAATAATTCCCATGGAATAGTCATTTCTTACTTCATTTCATTATCCATGGAAAGGTGTCCTTGGACAACCAATCCAAGCTAGTTTCATTAGGATAACTCTTACTCTTTGATTCAATTAGGTGAGAATTATCTTTCAATCTAAGAATCCATAATATGTGAGAAAACCTTTCACATCATGCTAGTAAGTGTTTATGAGAATAGCCTTACACAACACAACATAAAAGATCATCATTTGGCACTTTACTCTCAAAGTACCCTTGAACATTTACATAGGTTTCATAAAAACATGCATAATCTCATCCTTTGCCGCCTTTCAAGTTCCAAAGCGTACTTTCAATCACCACATCTCAAAATTAATGATTAGATAAGGATTATATAATAAATTCATGTGATTTTATCACTTCATGCATTAATTCATAAAACTCCTCTTTCATAATCAACAACCCACATCATATGATCACAATTTGGAAAACATGGGAGTTTCATGGGTTCATAGGGGAAAACATCATCAAAGCATTGGAAATCATCAATTTGTGCTTATTAAAACATAATTCAATCAATAAGATAAATAATCAAAAGAACCCATGATAATTGAAGAAAACCATAGCTAATTGGAGAATTCTACCTTTTGAAATAGAGGAATTTGGGGACTCCATGAATGAAAGTGATTCATGGATGAAAACTAACATATCTCAAGTCCAATTTCTTGCCTTTAATGGAGGAATTGAAACATTGCCTTGAAACCCTAGTTGAATCCTTCTTCTTCTTCTTCAAGTTTCTAGAGAGAGAATATTTGGGAGGAGATTCGATTTCTTTTGGGGAATTTGGGAGAATGAAGTAAATGGGTTTAATTTGGGGGTAAAGAGGTTTATATAGGGGTCCTAGACTCGGGCAAAATGACATAGTATAAGTAATAATTAATTAAAAAAATACCCAACTACACTTTAAAAATAACTGCCAGCTACTGACCCACGAGACCCCATCGATGGACCATAGATGGACCTGCGGTCCGTCCTGCCGTCCTGCACATCCGTCACTAAGTTCAAAGAATTTTGGCCAATCGACAGAACCCCAACCACGGACGGTCGATCGACCTACGGTCTGTATGTCCCTCCGTAGTCCATCTCCTAGACAAATCTGAGGATGGCCAATCTGTGGACCCCACCGACGGTCTGTGGTCCTTGTAGATAGCACCTGCAAGTTTTGGAAAGCTGTTATTTTTGCCTAGTTCGGATACGGGGTGTTACAAATACCTCGCTAGAACACATCATACCTATCGATAAGATCGTACCCAAATAGCCCACACATTTCTACCCATTGAATAGCTGCAAAACATTACCTAATATGTTCTGTCTTTATCCCAAGAAATTTGCATTCTTTCTTAGATCAGGTCGATAAAAAAAGTAACACACTTCATAAATCTAACCAAGTAAGCATTGGTACTATTGCAGTAGTCGTATCATGACCCTCTTTAATATACAATCAATCCATGAAATCGTAGTAGAGATTCTAACCTCAATTGGCGCAACCTAATTTTATCATTCGCTAAACAACCCATACATGTTATGAAAACTTTACTAACTACATTTTCCAAAGTAATGGTGTTCATTATCTAGTCGCCCCTTACGAAATTTCTTGAATATTGTAAGTTTGGCAAAGTCATCTGACTTCACCTCCTCTACCTCCATCACAAAATCAACCACTTCCTAAAAAAATCTTGCCAAAGCAACCACATATAAAGCTTGAATATGCAATTCTTACCTTAATCCTTTTACAAAGCACTGAATCCAGTCTTCCAGATTGAAGTAAAGTTGAGTTACATATCTAGATAAACAACAAAATTTGACCTCATAGGCTACAACACATATCTTCCATTTCTTTATATTCTGGAAACCATCTCTCCTCTTATCGCTCAAAGTTTGGGGTATATAATTGGATGAAGAGGCTAGAAAATGTTGCCTAAGTCATAGGTAGTGCCTTTACTAATTGGCACTCAACATGAGACTATCACCACATTTTGCGTCTCCTCGAAACTAGTATGTCACAAACTCAACACTAAGCCTCTCCACTATATTAATTTTATGAAGAAAATCAAAACAATAAACAATGAAAGCAAAAGCATCTTCATATTCTGTACCCATGAAGAATGAGGGTTTCAACTTTATGAACTTAATAAAAAAATCATGTTGATCACTAGTCATTACAGGCCCAGTAGTCAATCGAGAAAATATACCTATTTCCAAGGACACATTTTTTGTTTCTGGTGTTGCTATTTCAACTTCTAATACTCTAGTACTAACCATATGTGAAATAGAGTGAAGAAGTTCAAATACCAATTTTTATCACCTATATACCAATTGGATTCAAGTAGTAGCACGAAAAAAAGAAGGAATGATTTTTTCCTAAAGTCCTATAGCCTCTCAAAGAAAAGTAATGATGGCCACGTATTGTTCCACAAGACTCTACTAGACTTGTCCTTGTGTGATGAGATCACAGAACCTAAAGCTCTGATACCAAGTTTGTCACGACCTAAAACGAGTCATGAGTGGCACCCACACTTAACCTCCTAGGTGGGCGAACCAACAAATTCAACCCTAACTTATATTAATTGTTCAACATACGGAAAACAATCATAATGCGGAAGCTCAAAACTTATTAAAGTAATCAATAAAATAAACCTCTAGAGTCTATTACATATTATGCCCAAAATCTGAAAGTCATCACATCAAGGACATCTATTCTCAAAATACCAAGTCTAAGAGTATTAAAGACACCAAAATACATAAGTTTGATAGTTTATGTCTGAAATTTAAGGACATCATGCCATGACGGAGAGAATCCACCACGAGCTAGAAGGAATAGCTCACCCTAAAATCTAATGTGTTGGAGATTGGCTAGAGCTGAGGGCGAGTCAAAGTCGATAATACACTTGCTGCACTCCACAAGAGAAAATGAAGAAAACACAAGCAGGGGTCAGTACAGGGAAACATGTACTAAGTAGATATCATCGGCCGACCCAAAATAGAAACTAATATACAATAAGTAATAGTATAAAATCAACTATAGCCCTAAGCAGGTGACAAGAAACAAACAACATGAACAAGTGACAACAACACCGAAGCAATTACGTAAGTGTCACACACCAAACTCAAGGGCGCAACTGGCTCCTAATGCCAAAACTCAGGCACGAGCCGACCCTGCTGAACCATTTGCTACTAGCGCATGGCAGCTACACGCAATCAAGAAATCAAACAAGTATATCTCGGCTTAAAATTAAGCCATCGGCCGGCAAGGCCCCTGCCAACTGATCTATAAAAGAAACAGCTACTCCCA
>JAJOOO010020875.1:0-10303 GCA_029582685.1 Solanum piurae
CATTTCAACATTTAATCATGCTAGTTCCTCATTCAAAGGGTTCCAATTACTCAATTTGATAATTATTTCATACAAAAATTCAGAACCCTAAGTCGAAAGTTACATATAGACTAGCATTAAGACAGGTTTAACACACTATCAAGGCAACACAATCACAATCTATCATCCCAAGGGTTTTAGTACTTAAAGTTTAGCATGCACTTACATATACTTAATTACCCAAGGTCAAGACCCGACTCCCGACTTTCTATATTCAATCTATGAACCAAAATTGAAAGTTAGGGGGAAAGTATATTACCTTACAAGCAATCAGGAGTGGGGTGATTGCGTGATGACACTAAGCTTTTCAAGACCATACTAATTGCCTAGTTTCGCCGAACCCGAACACCGAAGTTATGAATAAGGCTGTTGAAAGGGATTTGGAAATTTCTGGGATGAGTGGAGGTTGGAGAGGAAAGGAAAATTAGGTTTTAAGGGGAGAGAAAAGGGAAGATTTAATGGGGAGTTATGGAGTGATTTAAGGGATTGGGAAGTTTAGAAACGGTTTGGTGATAAATGGAGGGAATTGGGAATGGTTTAAAATTGGGGGATTTTAAATAGGAGGGGTCCGGGTCGGGTCAGGTAACATTAGGGTTTTGGACCCACGAGACCCCATCTACAGTCCGTGAGTCTATCTACGGTCCGTAGATTGGGACCGTAGATCACACTTACACTTGGAAAAGTTCAGGGGCTTACCTGGGATCTACAAACTCCATTTACGGTCCGTGGATGGATCGACGGACCGTCAATGGTGTCCGTAGACCTCTGCACCAGACCATTTTCTGTAGATTTTTCATAGCTCGCCTGCACATGTAGCAACCATTAGGCTATTCTTTTTACATTTTCTGGACACTTTTTTAGACATAGACCCTATGCTAATTCTAGCCAACACCAATACAAAACTAAATCACCTATCTAATTTAATACAGAGAATCAACTAAACAAAGAAAACTACTTGATGGAAAACAAAAACCTATCGTTGGCTAGATTGTACATCTTGGGTTGCCTCCCAAGCAGCGCTTGATTTAACATCGCGACACGACGCATGCCTCTTGATTACTCAGACTTCATCAAGAACATAAGCCTCAATAACCTCTTGCACACTCTCTGCATTTCCCAGATAGATCTTGATCCGTTACCCGTTTACCATGAACCTTGTTCCTTCACTGTTCTCAAGCTCAACCGCTCCATGGGGGAGCACCTTTGTGAGCAAAAATGGTCCGGTCCATTTGGATTTGAGTTTACCCGGAAACAAGTGCAACCTAGAGTTGAATAGAAGCACATGATCACCCACCACAAATTCTCACTTTTCAATTCTTTGATCATGATACCTCTTCATTTTCTCTTTGTACAAGGCTGAACTTTCATAAGCTTTTAGGCGAAACTCATTAAGCATATTCAAGTCATTCATTCTTTGATTAGATGTGGCACCCCAATCCAAATTTATCTTCTTCATCGCCCACAAAGCCTTATGCTCTAGCTCTACCGATAAATGACAAGACTTCCCATATACAAGTTGGTAAGAAGACATACCTATTGGAGTCTTGTATGCAGTGTGATAGGCCCATAGAGCATCATCAAGGTTCTTTGACCAATCCGTTCTGTTAGCATTCATTGTCTTTGCCAAAATCTGTTTGATCTCTCTGTTGGACACTTCAACTTTCCCACTAGTCTGTGGATGGTAAGGAGTGGCTACATTGTGGCGAACACCATATTTCTCAAGTAGCGCCTTGAACAACTTATTACAAAAGTGGGAACCTCCATCACTGATAATCGCCCTCGGTGTATCAAATCTGGAGAAGATATTCTTTTTCAAAAATGCGGTGACACGTTTACCTTCATTGTTGGGAAGCGCAACTGCTTCCACCCACTTTGATACATAATCAACCGCAACAAGAATATACTTCATCCCATGTGAACTCACAAATGGACCCATAAAATCAATGTCCCATACATCAAACAACTCTATCACCAATATAGGATTCATATGAAGCTCTTGCCTCTTTGAAATCCCTCCTTCTCTTTGGCAACGGTCACAAGACTTGGCGAAATCATGAGCATCTTGATGGATGGTAGGCCAGTAGTACCCATACTGCAAAATCTCATGTGCAGTTCGAATACCACTATGATGCCCACCAACAGGCGATGAATGATATGCTTCAAGTACACTCAACATCTCAACCTCGGGCACACAACGACGAATAATCCCATCAGCACAACTACGATACAAGTAAGGCTCATCCCAAAAGAATTTCTTCACATCATGCATAAGCTTTTTCCTTTGGTGAAAAGACAAATTCGGGGGCACAATATCGCTTGCCAAATAATTAGCAAAGTCTGTGAAACAAGGAATCAGATCATGAGAAGCAGCCAATACCTGTTCTTCAGGAAAAGCATCATTAATTTCAGCCCTATCACTAAGCTTTAGCATAGCCTCTTCCTCTAACCTGGACAAGTGATCGGAAACTTGATTTTCGGTCCCCTTTCTATCTTTCACCACAAAATCAAACTCTTGCAGCAACAATACCCATCTAATCAACCTCGGTTTTGCATCCTTCTTCGCCATCAAATACCTCAATGCAGAATGGTCAGTATGCACTATGACCTTAGTACCAAGCAAGTAAGATTGAAATTTCTCAAATACGAAAACCACCGCAAGAAGTTCTTGTTCAGTCACAGTATAATTCCTCTGGGGCCACATTTAGAGCTTTGCTAGCATAGTAAATAGGGTGAAGGATTTTCTCTCTCCTCTATCCTAATACTACACCAAACGCCACTCCACTCGCATCACACATTACCTCAAACGGTTGTCCCCAATCTGGTGAAATAATGATAGGTGTAGTAACAACTTCTCCTTTAACTCTCCAAATGCTCTCAGACAAGCATCATCAAAATTGAACGTACACTTCTTCTCGAGAAGTTTGCACAAAGGATGTGCAATTTTGGAGAAATCTTTGATGAACCTCCTATAAAAACCTGCATGCCCAAGAAAACTCCTAACACCTTTCACAGAGATAGGTGGAGGGAGTTTTTCTATTACCTCAACTTTCGCTTTATCTACCTCAATGCCCTTCTCAGAAATTTGATAACCTAAAACTATCCCTTCCTTCACCATAAAATGGCACTTCTCCCAATTCAGCATCATATTACAATATTCACACCTTTTAATTACCTCAGTCAAATGATTCAGACATCGATCAAAAGAGTCACCTACCACAGAGAAATCATCCATAAATACCTCAATAGTGTCTTCCACCATATCAGAGAATATCGACATCATAAAGCACTGGAAGGTCGCCGGAGCATTGCACAACCCAAATGGCATCCGTTTGAAAGCAAAAGTCCCATAAGGGCAAGTGAAGGTGGTTGTCTCTTGGTCTTCCGGGGCTATAGAAATTTGGTTGTAACCCGAATACCCATCAAGAAAACAATACCAACCCTTGCCTGCAAGTCTATCCAACATCTGGTCCATGAATGGCATAGGAAAGTGGTCATTCTCTGTCAAAATATTTAGCTTCTGGTAGTCCATGCAGACTCTCCATCCAGCCACGGGCCACATCGAAACAAGCTCGTTTCTCTCATTAGGAACCACATTAATCTCACCTTTCTTGGGCACACATTGAACAGGACATACCCAACTACTATCTGTAATGGGATAGATAACTTCGGCATCCAACCACTTGATGATCTATTTTTTAACTACCTCTTGCATAGGTGGATTTAATCTTCTCTGGTGCTCGATACTAGGCTTGTGATCTGGCATGAGTTGGATTTTGTGAGAACAAATACCGGGAGGAATCCCAATAATATCCGCAATAGTCCACCCAATAGCTCGCTTGAACCTCTTTAACACAGTCACCACGCACTCTACTTGTCTCGCATTTAAATCTGCCGCAATGATGACCGGCAAAGTATTATGTCTACCCAAAAATACATACCTCAAATGTGGTGGTAGAGCCTTAAGCTCCAATTTTGGTGCCTCCACAATAGATGGTCTCGCAGGTGGGGACTCACAATTTTTCATGTCTAACTCATACTTTTTTGGTTTTGACCGATATTTGCACCTATTGAGTGTAGCTACCAACTCATCATATTCTACAATACCATCACTATCGAAATTCATCATAAATGCTGATAGTGCCTCGACACCTAGTCACTCTTTAATTTACACTTCTGGTCCACTCTCAACTTTGTAAGTTATAGAAGATACCGTTTGGAACTCACCACTCTGCTTCTTGGACCTACAAATATTGAAAGTTGCTTCTTTATTGTTCAGTCTGAACTTCATCTGCCCCTTCTCCATATCAACCAACACACGCCTTATGGCAAGAAATGGTCTCCCAAGGCTGATGGGAACCTCAAAATCAACCTCACAGTCAAGAATCACAAAATCCGTCGGAAAGATGAACGACTCCACTTTCACTAGCACATCATGAAGTACACCAACGGGCCTTTTCACGGTTCGATCGGCCATAAGTAACCTCATCGTAGTAGGCTTTGGATCACCTAGACCCAACTTCTTATAAATGGACAATGGCATGAGGTTGATGCTAGCACCAAGATCACACAATGCCTTAGCAAAGTGTAACAACCCTATAGTACATGGAATCGTGAAAACACCAGGATCTTTATTCTTCTGCACAAGAGACCTTGTAGCAATAGCGCTACAATGCTGCAATCTATCATCATCTTCAAAACTCACAGACTTTTTCTTTGTCACCATATCTTTCATAAACTTTGCATACCCAGGCATTTACTCCAAAACTTCTATCAACGGCACGTTGATGGAAAGCTGCTTCAACATAGTAATAAACCTGCGATATTTTCCATCTTCAATCTTCTTTACTAACCTTTGTGGAAAAGGTGGTGGTGGTCTAGGTATGGGGACCACTTTCTGAGATATCTCTGCTTCTTTCTCAGCCGTATTCTCAGACTCCTCTCTAACCTCTACCATATCATCTTCTTTTCTAATTTCAACATCTACCGCAGATGGCATAGGTGTATCAATGGTTTGCTTACCCCCTCGAGTAGTAACTGTCATACAATGACCATCATTCTTTGGATTCTGAATGGTGTTGCTAGGAAGAGTGCAAGGTGACGTGGGTTCACTGTAGTAGACAACTGAGTCATCTGCTGCTCTAAATGCTTTATTGACACTGCATGTGCATCAACCTTTTGACCAATACCAGACAAGTCGTTTCTTATCTCCTTCACAATCTCATTAGTTGCATCAAACCTTCTCATCATCTTCTGCATCATATCTTCAATACGCCCCATATTACCTCCAACTTCTCTAGTACCAGATTCTCGATTTTGAGGGGGAACATAAAGGCCAACCCGATCATTTTTGTTTCCATAGTTGTTTCGGTTGTAATTGTTGTCACGATTGAAGTTTCCATTCCGGACATATTGACCCTATCGATTGTAATTTCCATAGTTCCGACCTTGGTTTCCTTGACCTTGGCGTCAATTTTCCGTGTTGGATCCTTGGGCGTTTGGTCGGAAACCCCCCATTTGATCGTTCACCGCATAAGCATCATCTTCATAGTAACACTCTTCAACTGGTGGTGGAGTTCTAGTCAAGTAGTTCACAGCATTTACCTTTTCCGCACCTCCGCTCACATGCTTCAATACCAACCCCAACTCTATCCTTATCTGAGCCATCTCATCACGAATCTCATCCGCCGACTGGTTGTTTGTAGCATGAATGGCAAATGTGTTTCTCCCAGTATCTGACCTCCTAGTGCTCCATGCTTTATTGTTGTGAGAGATCTTCTCCAGTTTTTCTATAATCTGTGCGTATGTGCACTCACCATATGATCCTCTAGCAATAGTATCAAGCACCGCTTTATTGTTGTCATCCTGACCTCGATAGAAATATTCCTTCAGTGACTCATCATCAATACGGTGATTCGGAACACCTCTTACAAACGCAGTGAATCTGTTCCAAGAGCTACTCACAGACTCTCCAGGTAATGCCAAAAAATTATTGACCTTATTTTTGTGATTGAGCTTCTTGGACACTGGATAATATCTTGCTAAGAACACATCCCTCAGTTGGTCCCATGTATAGATTGAGTTATAAGGGAGCTCAGTGAACCATACAGCAGCACAGTGATAGATGGAACACTCGCAATCCGATGACATTCATATCCAAGCTTGGTCGACCTACACAGCTTTTGCAAACCACCATTTACTTGGCTATGTGAACATGTGGGTCCTCCGATGGCGACCCCGAGAACAAGCCCTTCGTTGTAAGCATCTGCATCAAGTTACTGGTCACTACAAATGTGTGCCTCGGAGGCAAATGGGGTAGGATGAGAGGGCCATCGGAGTCAGCATTATTGACATTGCCCCTATAGTTGTCATGCAGTCTTGGGCCAGGTGGACCCTGCACCCTCAATGCATCTCCTAATTAATTTTCAACTGGAACCTGGTTGTCCCCACCAACACTACAAGAAAATAGGGATTTAGCAATAACTATATAGTTGTTGCCTTATATTAATAAATTGCAACAACTCAATTTAATTGTTGGTATATATTTTAATTTTTAAACACAACATTTTTGTTGTTCCCAAACATTTTACTATTGTTTCTATACTCTATTTTAAATATATTCAGTTTCAAATATAAAAAATTCGCAACAACGTTTTTGCAACAACCATAATATTGTTGTGCAGTTTTAATAAATTACAACAATTTAATTAATTTGTTGCTATTTTATAAAATATTTGGCAATATAATTTTTTATTGTTGTGGATGTACTTAATTTGACAACAACTTATGCGGATTGTGGCGTTAAACTTTAATTTTCTTTTTCAGTTTTTCGCCAAAACAAAGAGCGGTTTTTTTAATTTTACGCCAAAATAACTTGTGAAAGTTACCCAAATTTAAGTCCCCTGTTTAGTTTTCCCTAAATCAAAGCTAGGTTTTTCTCTTTATTGTTCTTATGAGAAAGCTAGGTTTGCGAAGTCTGTGGTAAGTTTTCTATTTATTGATTTAGTCTCTTTTCATAATCTTCTGTGAATTCTTTCCTATTATTATCTTATAATTTACTCGCTTTGATTATCGTGTTTTTGCGTCTGAATCATTCATCCTAAATTTACTCAATGAGATCCATATACAATTGTTTTGAACCTCTTCTCTTCTGATAATTTTCCTTCTTTAAACACAATAATTAAAAGGGTACAAACACCTTTTACATAATCACTGCTCACATAATCTACATATTTTATTATTGTTTTGAAATATAAAATAGATTAGTATTACTAGTTATAATTATAAGCAGCTACTTGTTATGTGTTATATAATTGCATATTTCTAGGTGGTGGTGCATGATGAGTCGGGGATTTTGACTCATTTAGGGCTTAATATTCAAGGATTTAGTGTCCTCAATGCGTGAAGTTCATCTAAAGTGATATTATATCTTTTTTGTCCTTTTTATATATCTGATTGATAGGAATTATTGTTGTGTTAAATTTTGAATCTTTATTGGTTTATCTGAGAATTCTTGGTTAAGTCTTTGCTGGGTGTTTGTCAATTTTTCATCTTGTTATCTCGCACAAAAATGTTACTTCGATCAATAGTGTAAAACTATTTTGTATTTTCTGTAATATGCCTAATTGGGGTTTTGAACTGACCAATTAATAATTGAAATTTGAAGTCTTGTTTATGTGTGTATACGCACGTGTTTGTTTTAAGTCATTTTTTGGTTTGTGTATTTGTAAATTCTAGTTCTAATGATCAGAATTAGTGAGAAATGGATTAGTACTATAAATATCTTTTTGATTCTTGAATGCATTGAGCTTTTTCCTTTTTGTGCATAGAATGCCTAATTTGAAATTGGCATCCTTGTTTGTAATGACTTATAAATTTGGGTTTATTTTGTGGAAGAGTTGATTGAAAGATTGGATCTTGTTTGGGAGCTAGCTACATCAGATTGATGATTATATTTGGTAAAGTCAATATCCATTTCAATTTTTATCCCCTAATATTAATTGGAACTTCATTCAGTGACAATTTAAATTGTCTTATAAGTTTCAGCGCAGTTCTCTGGCAATCTCAAAATCCATACTGATTTAAGGGTAAGCTAGTTTTGCTCTAACAGTAAGTATATCATGGGTCTTCAGAAACAAAGTAATCTCTCTGCCTCTGAGGTAGAGGTAAAGTATGTGTACATTCTACCCTTCCTAGAATCCACTTTGTAGGATTATATTGGGTATGTTGTTGTTGTAATCAATTATGATTATATTTTATACTCAAGCATTCGTGCTAATTTCTGAATCCTTCAAGTAAAACAACATGAACTAAAACAAAAATGGGCATTATAATGCATACGTTAAAGTGTGATGGAGAAACTAGTGCTTGGTGACCCGAGAGTTGGGAGTTGCAATCCACCATTGATGGAGGATGTGAAGACTGAAATATTATGAAAGAGTCAGGTCGGATAATTGATCTCAAGGTTCATTAATTGTTTGTTGAAATTACCAAAAGAAGAAAAATGGCTACCTTTCATGAGACACTTATTAAACCCAATAACATTGTTAAAAAACAGTGAAATTATGGGTTATGATTGAAAGACTTTTTCATTATATTATGTTGTACATACACGTTATATTTATACATTTAGATCAGGTAAGAGTCCTAGTCTAAGTCATGTAATGAGAATAACAATCCTATGCAAACTAAGCCACAAGTAAATAAATCAATCCAATTCATATTAGACAAGTAAGTTATCCTTCGTCATTCCCCCTCAAGTTGAGTAGGGGTCTGGACCACCATCAACTTGGATTTCAACTCAAGAAACCGTGACTTGGACAATGGCTTTGTTAATAAATCTGCAACTTGATCATGAGAACTGACATACCGCACCGAAAGAGTCTTAGCACGAACCTTCTCTCGAACAAAATGAAAATCAATCTCCATGTGCTTCGTACGAGAATGGAAAATGGGATTGGCTGTGAAGTATGTAGCACTCAAATTGTCACACCATAGAACAGGAGTAGAAGACGTAAAACAGCCAATTTCCCGAAGCAAAAACTCCACCCATGTGATTTCTGAAGTTGCGGCAGCTAGTGCTCTATACTCTGCCTCAGTGCTTGATCGAGATACCGCCTTTTGCTTCCGTGATAACCATGATATCAAATGGTTACCCAAGTATATAGCAAAACCAGTGGTGGACTTCCTGTCATCCACATCTCCCCCCCAATCAGAATCCGTATAGCCATGAAGTAATGTAGTAGATCGTCGTGAAAAGAACAACCCATGAGCTAATGAACCTTTGATATATCTCAATATACGTTTCACTGCCACCCAATGAATATCCATAGGACAATGCATGAATTGAGAAACCTTATTCACTGCATACACCAAATCTGGAGTGAAAGTTAAGTACTGCAGCCCACCAACTATGCTACGATACAATGTCGGATCATTGAATGGAACACCACTAGATGATGAAAGTTTAGAAGATGGGAAAATGAGAGTGTTAACAGGGTTGTAAGACTCCATCTGGACACGTCGAAGGAGCTCCTCAACATATTTCCTTTGAGATAAAAATAAACCTTCATTGGTCCTAGATGCTGCAATACCCAAAAAATAAGAAACAGTCCCCAAATCACGTACTGTGAATTGGGATTGGAGTTGCGTAATCAAAGACTTAATACGAGTAGTGTTATTACCAAGTACCAAAATATCATCCACATATATTAGACAAAAAAATTTGTCAGTTGGAGTAGACATATAGAACAGAGAACTATCTGTCTTACAACCCGAGAATCCTAGTGAAGTGAGAGCATCAGTGAGTCACTTGTTCCACATACGAGGAGCCTGTTTAAGACCATACAAGGATCGTTTGAGAAGACACACATGACCTGCACGAGAGGAATCTACGAAACCAGGAGGTTGAGACATGTAAACAACTTCATCCAAGTTACCATGAAGAAAAGCATTGGAGATGTCCAACTGTGTGATATGCCAATCATTAGTCACAGCCAAGGATAGTAACAACCGAATTGTGGATGGCTTAACTACAGGACTGAAAATATCCACAAAATCAATCCCAGGTCGTTGGTGATACCCCTTGGCGACAAGTCGTGCCTTGTAACGATCTAAAGAACCATCGGCCTTCAATTTTGTCTTAAACACCCATCGACAACCAATGATATTTTGAGTTGGGGAGGAAGGAACAAGCTGCCAGGTTCCATTGCGTATTAATGCATTGTATTCTTCATCCATAGCACGACGCCAGTGCTCATGCTTAACA
>JAJOOO010020887.1:0-10235 GCA_029582685.1 Solanum piurae
AATATTCTTGCCCGTGATCTACCCACAAAGTAATTTTTTCAGTATTTAAGATTGCTATTAGTTAGTAGTAGTATATAAGGGAAAACCTTATTTGATATAAAATCATGTGAATCGGAAAAAATAATTAATTTAATTTGATCTTAAAAAAAGCAAATATTATAGCTAATTTGTCTTTTAATTAATTAAAACATTTAATCGAGATATAGTCAGAATAAACATTGACTCTGTAATATCAATTTAGATGCAAACATAATTAAACATATTTTAGTAGGATGAGAACTTCTTTTATATATATATATATATATATATATATATATATATAGATGCTAATAAGTAATATGAACATAGATACTAATACGTAATATCAATTTAGATACAAACACTATTAGACATATTATGAAAACTTCTTCTATGAAAAAATAGATGCTAATATTTGTTCTAATTAATCGAAATATTTTTAAATCTCTACATATAAACACTAATTCTGCGATATTATTTTAGGTGCACATAGATTAGACATATTTAGATAGTATAATCAATTCTTGCATGATACTTTTTCCCCTTACTTTTAATTGTCATGGTTTTCTTTGTTAGACCAAATAATAAGAACTTTGACTAACATTTTATGATATATATTTTCATCATATTGATATGCAAAAAATTGCAGTCTATAGTACTTTTCGTATAGTTTTTGAATATAAATTTTTTGTTTAAAATATCGAATTAGTGTAATCTAATTTAACTTTGAAAATTAGTTAAATTGATTTTCGAAAAAACGCAATATGATAATTAAAAATGTACGGATGGAGTAATAAATTTTGATATAAATATTGACATTATGATACTGATTAGATGCAAAAGTATCATATTGCAACTTTCAGGTTGTGCTTTTCCATGATTCTTTCTTTTATTGTTAAATTGTTATAAGTAGTTGTGATAGATTATTATGCTCATATATAATGTAGCTTTCTTTTATATATATATATATATATATATATATATATATATTAATTAACAGGATACATGTATGCAAATCGTGTACAATTGACTAGTGTTTATATCACTTTAAACTCATTAAGATAAATGTTAATTGAACTTTTTATCTTTTATTAAAAGATTTTATAATATAATAAATTATTATTTACTATTTTCCTCAAATTATTATTTTATTATATTTATAATAAGGAATCCTAAAATATATGATAAAAAATATATTTAAAAAATTAAAGAGTCCTAACATATATACTAAGAGGAAAATATATTTTAAATAAGATATATCACAAAGGATAAAAACAAAATAAAATCAAGTTATGAAAAATTAAGAATTTTGCCATCATCACTTGGCCTAAAATTTGGCATTTTAAAAAGCCCACATCAAGTTATGAAAAATAGACTTTTTTAGGAATTTTGTGACGGCAGTATAACGTGGTAAATAAAATAAATAAATAAATAAAATAACTAAAAATATTAAAGAAAAAGATTCACATTTCTTACATAATTTTTTAACCTTCATACGATTCTTTTCTTATCATTTAAATAGATGACATTTATTTTAAACCAATTGCTATTTTTAAATTATTTTGTTCTTTGTATACTTCCTCCGTCCTATATTAGATGAGTATCAACTTGAATTTTTTTTTATTAAAACCAAAAACAAACTAAATATGGTCTATTTTAAAATTTTAAACCAAATCCAAGAAAATAAAATTTTAATTTAATTTTTTATTTAAATTAATTTTTCATCAAATCATAATAGTGTCCACCTACCCCTACCCACTTGCGCTTTAAAATGAATATCTTGACCGAATAGTTAATAGTGGAAGAGCTCTAACAGTAGGCCACATTGGACTATAAGTATTAAGGAAAATGTTTCTCTTATAAGAAGTTATATTATTTATACTTTTTTTATTATCACACATATCAGCTGAACTCAAGTTAAAATATATATATATATATATATATTTATATATTATACCCTTTTAATATTATGAATTAAACATCTATTAAGAAATAAGTATACATTAAATAACATACAAGATTTATTAGTTTTTATATCAAAAAATAGTGTAAATAATCTCTGAATTAACTTATCTTCCACCCAAACCACCCCAAAATAAAATCATTTTTCGTCCAAATAAACTAATTTAAGTTGGTGAGACACATCACTTTCGACCACTATAGATTCTTATGAAGTGAAGGAAAAGAAAAAGAGAAAAGGTCATGTGAACAAACAAACAATATATATATATATATATATACACAAAATTTAAAATATCATAATCTCTTGAATTTTCTGTCATTTAAAAAAGTTACAAGAATTTCCTCCTGAATGCATCTCTATTTCCTCTAGGATACATCATTCTCCCTTCGGATACATCCCTATCTAATATAGGATACATCAGTGGCGTACGCGGAATTTTTTGTAAGTGGTGTCGATATTTAAAAATAAATAAATAATAAATAATTGATATAAAAATATTAAATTAATAAAAATTAATTAAAAATATACTAATAAAATATAAATCAAGTAAACTACTACAACTCTGCTCGACGAGTTTTCATATTTTGAAATGTATTCATAATAGCCTCATTGGAGATAGTACTAAAAATTTCTTTCTCTATATAAGGCACCAAACAACCACTCAAAATCTCATCATCCATTCGATTTCGTAAAGCAGTCTTAATCAACTTCATCGCTGAGAAAGCTCTTTCAACTGTAGCAGTAGCCACCGGCAAAAGTAAAGCAAATTTAACTAGTCGAAACACAAGAGGATAAGTTCTATGCTTCTTCGTCTATACGAGTATCTTGGAAAGATTAGAAAGTCTCTTAAGACCGAAGAACCTTTTATCATGATCTCTAACATCAACAATGTAATTTTCAAGTTGAAAGTGAAGGTCAACTATAGAGTATTTATGAAAATCATCAGGGTATGACTCAGCCAATCTCAATATTTTTTTCATCTCAAAGTTAGAAAAAGAATCAACTGGGTTCAAGGAAGCAATTCCCAAAAGCAAATCAGTTGTCACCTCATCAAAGCAATTATTGAGTTCTTGACGTTGCAAATCAATAATTTTATAAAATACTTCAACTCGATAGTGATGTAAAATAGTATACTCAGAAATTCTACGACGTGATCTTCCACGGATAACATAAAACTCATCAAATTTAGGTATCAAAATATCATATTTGATACAAAACTTAGATACCTCATTCATAAGTGAATCCCAACCTTCATCTCGTAGTTGTTGCAATCGATTCTTTGCCACTCCAACGAGTAACATGGCATTTGCAATGTCTTGTTCTTTCTTTTGAAAAGCAGCATTTAGATCATTTGTAATTGCTAAAACAATGTACATGAAATGCAACATGAAGACAACATCAAATGTTAAACACGTTATAAGATATCCTTTTGCCCTACATTTCTCTTCAAAACGAGCATTAACAACAATAGCATCAAGTACATCAATGATAGGACCAAACATGAGGATAAAATTGTTAAAGATTTGTAATGAGATCCCCATCGAGTATCACCTGCTCTAGCAAGACATAATTCTTGATTCAAGCCCTTACTAGTTTCAAGTTCACCTTTACGTAATGCCTTTTCAATTTCTTTTAATTGAGCTTCGCGAAGTTTATCTCTACGCTTGAAAGAAGCTCCCACCATATTTAGTATATCAGAAACCAATAATAAAAGTTCTTGCACTTCATCACATCTTCTAGAAACCACAACAAGAGTTAATTGAAGTTGATGAGCAAAACAATGAATAGAATGAGCACCTTTACTTTCTTGTTGCATCAATTTTTTAAGCCCATTTATATCACCTTGCATATTACTTGTTTCATCATAACATTGTCCACGTATATAAGATTGACTTAAAGAATGTTGAGTAAGTAAACCAATAATTTCATTCTTTAAAGACAAAGCATTAGTATCACAAACATGAACAATACCAAGAAATCGCTCCATCACACTTCCTCTTCTATCAACATATCGTAAGACAATATCCATTTGCTCCTTTCATGAAATATCACGAGATTCATCAACTAAGATGGAAAAGTGATCATCATTTAAATCCTCAATTATACACTTAATTGTTTCAATCTTACATGCATTGATAGTATCTTTTTGAATACGTGGAGAAGTTAGTTGATTATTCTTTGGAGATTTTTTAAATGCATTATCAATATTATCACATAGCTCCGCATACCAAGTAAGGAGCTCAATATAATTACCTCTATTAGAAGAGGATACATCTTCACATGGCCCAAAATGACAATCCTTGCTTCAAAAGATATCTTATCACATTAATTGCAGCTTCCAAATGAGTACGATATTTTAACTTTTGCTGATCAGATTGTTTAGCAAATGCACTTTGAATGGATTTCTTTTATCTCAATAAATCTTCACAGTTTTGTCTTGATTGATTATGAACACTGTTTGGCTTACCAATATGCACATTAAGGTTGCGCTTCTTATTCCAACTTGTAAACTCTATGGTTGAAAATACATTGAATCCTCCTTGATTAATGCTTTCATCTTGAAACAAATAACAATAGAGACAAAATGTTGCATCTTTTGTTACACTATACTCCAATCAATCATATTCACGAAATCATTCAACATTAAAAACGACGCAAGTCACCATAAAACTTCGACTGAGGAAATTGATGATTTTTTGGTTGAAAAGGACCATTTTGAAGATACATTCTTCTTACTGCATCACGCTCATTTGGATGACACTTTCGAATTGGTAACCTTTCTCCGGGATCAAATTTCAGGAAGTTAAATCAACTCTTTCACTTTGTCGACCTTGTTCCTCATTACCGTTTTCTTCTTCTAAGTTAAAGATTTTTGAGGTGTTGAACTTGATTTTGAAAGATTGCAAGATACTTTTTAATAATATATCTCCATTGAATTGGTCTGAATTACAAATTTAAATAAATTAGATAACTCTAAACAATTTCAAGAAATTAAATCTATAAAAGTTGATATTTCAAGAAATTTCAATGAAAACTAAAAAGATGGGAGATAAAGAGAAAAGAGAACTTACAATTAAAGAAAAAATAACAGTTAGCATCAAGCTATCAACGCAAACCGCAACATCACCTAAATTTAAAGATTTCTTTTCAACTTAGATTTTACTTTATAACTTATTATTGTATCCAATTCTGATTTGAATAAGTAATAAAATTTCTATAGTAGGTTATATGCAGTATTCTAGTTTAACTGGGTTGTTTAGCCTAATTTGAGTAGGAATAGGGAGGTTGGAATCCTTCTTAAACTTTTCTCTTTTTCTCTGAAAAAACGCTCAAAAATTAAAAGCAAAAACGCACCTACTGAGATTCGAACTCGGGTATGTTGAATGACATGACAGATTCGTTCGCAGTGTGAACCAACGAGCCAAGGTGCTTCCTTGTTCAAGGAGTGTCATTTATAATATTTACAATTCTGTTTTTATTTTTTCAGAATTTTATATATATATATATATATAATTACTAAAAAAAATCAACGAAGCCGTCGGCTGACCCCCCTTGATATAAGGTGGGTCCGCTCCTGAGATGCATCCCTATCTCATCTCGGATACATCTTCTCATTAAGTAATGTATCATTTGCAATTTATGGGACAACCAAAAAATGTATCCGAAAGCAATGAAAAATTCGAAATTTTTGTAATCACAGAAACTTTTGGGATAAGATGTAATTAGCCTTTAAATATATGAGATTTCTATACTTAATGTCAAAAAGTTAAATTCTAGAGTCATAGTTAATTATCAAATTGCCCCTCCCAGTAGATATTTAATTAAATATCAAAGTGCCCTTCTTGAGTAGATATTTTTTCTATAGTGACTTGTTCATTTGGACACTAAGTTTTGGCATATGAATAGGCGGCATACTATAGGGTAAACATGGAACACGAAGCAACACTTTCCGCCTTTAAATGAAGATAAAATTATTTTGTTTTTTAAAACTTGTGTGAACCTTTTCTATTTTTTCAAAAAAAGAAGAAGAAGAAGCTATTTTTCTTTAATATCATGAGATATTTTATAAATCTAGTAGATCACGATATTTTTGTGGATAACATGTGGAAAGCTAATAAGTTTTATTGTATTATTCATCTTGAATATAAATGGATTAAAATTTTAGACAATGTGAGGTTTGAGACAAAAAAAAAAAAAGAAGTAAATATTATATATATTTTTTCTCACATTCATATATATGGGATTTGATCCAAAAGGTTGAGTTACCATTAATGATTAATTGGCAGTAATTGTTGTAAAACAAGAATTGAAGAAGTTGAATAGGAGAAAGAAGGAAGAATCAGAGATTGAGTATGAGAGAATAGAATCTCAGAAAATCATACTCCCTCCGTTTCATAAAGAATGATCTAGTTTGACTTGGCACGGAGTTTAAGAAAATAAAGAAGACTTTTGAATCTTGTAGTCTTAAATTAAAGTTATGTCAAATGTACAAAATTGTCCTTTAATCTTGTGGCCTTAAACATGTCACGTGGAAAGTTGAAATTAGAATGTTACTAAAAAAAGAAAGAGGTCATTCTTTTTGAAACAAACTTAAAAAGGAAAGGAGGTCATTCTTTTTTAAATGGAGGGAGTATATTTATATAAAAGAGAACCCTAGGCCCGCCTACGTGGCGCCACCACAAACCAGGATTCTCTTTTAATTTATTTTATTTCCAAAACTAGCCTTCCTCTTTCATGAGAAGTTGTGACTTTTATGAACAGTTGTGACTTTTATGAAAAGTTGCGACTTTTATGAAAAATTGTGACTTTTATGAAAGTTTGTGACCTTTCCAAAGGGTTGTAACTTTTCTAAAGAGTTGTGACATTTTTGATAAGGCACAATAAACCTTTGTTTTCTATAAATAGAGAAATTTCCTCTCATTTTAAAACAACGAAAATTCTGATTATCTTCTTCTTCTTCTGGACAAGTAAATATTTGTTGTACTTTGCTCCTAAAATGAAAAGTTATGACTTTTATGAAAAGTTATGACTTTTATGAAAAGTTGCGACTTTAATGAAGAGTTTCGACTTTTATGAAAATATGTGACTTTTATGAAAGGTTGTGACATTTTTGAAGGGTTGCAACTTTTCCAAATAGTTGTAACATTTCCGATAAGACACAGTAAACATTTGTTCACACTATCATATTTTGTCTATAAATAGAGAGATTTCATCTCCTTTTAAAACAACGAAAATTCTCAACTTCTTCTTCTTCTTCTTCTTCTTCTTCTTCATCAACACAATTAAATATTCATGTATTTTGCTCATGTTGAGTGACTCACTTACACCATTGCTTATGTTACAGATCCTGGTATGTATTTTTACAGTAATTAATTTATGCTTATGTTATTAAGGGTAAATGATAAGATCTTATCATTTTTATTTTCCGTTATATTATTAATATAATGTTCAGTACTACGTAATCTTGTATGTAAGATAATATGGTGTTTTAGTTTTAATGACTGATAGATTTTAAGTATTATTTTATAAATTTCATGATATTAAATTTCCTCGCGAGGCGCTGATAATTTTACTAGTTATTTATATTTTCTCGTGTCCTTGATGTGTACAATGCACTGTCATTTATATAGAAGATAATAAAATATAGTTACCAACTAATTAACTAACTTATTGAACATTAACAAGTTAATCATTGTTTTAGCTAATCTAACAAAATAGAGTAAGTTCATTGATATTTTTTTTTTGTGATAGGGATGAACAAGCTAAGGAAGAACAACATTATTGAAATGAATGAATTTTGACATGTTAGACTGCCTAGATGGACTGTCATGTGAGCTTCGAGGGCAAAGATAATGTTTCAAGGACATTGGCGGTCCAAAACATAGACGACAAGGGTAATTTTGATCCCAAAAATAAATAAAAGATATATATGAGTTATTTCGAATAGTTCAAAGATAATTTTGACCCTTTTCCAAAATAAATGGTCTAAACTTTCTAAGAGTCGCAGCTTAATTGTAACTGGATATTATGATTCAAATTAATTAAGGTATCAACAAGGCACTTTATATCATATTGTTCCACTGGCTTTACAGAATAAGGCTGTTTTCTTTCTGTACAAAACTATAATCGCTTTTTTAATTCTTTTTCTAATTAAGATTATTTTATCTCTATAAATTAGCTCTGATCTTGAGCAAATGAATAATAATATTGCCAAAAAAATTCCTTTTTAAGTGAAAATGATTCTATTCTTTGAAGAGTATTGATAATAAAAAACACTAGTCTATTATATTTCATTAGTAATTACCTATTGAGGAAATGCTTAAATATGTCATCATTTTTTGAGAAAAAGTCTCATCTATGTCATTCATTAAAAGTTTGATTCATTTATGTCATTCTTCTTTGAGAAAAAGCTTTATCTATGCTGTTATTTGTTAACTAAAATGACATAAATAAGCCAAACTTTTTACAGATAACATAGAAAAGCCTTTTCTCAATGTTTGATAGCATATTTGAGTCTTTTCTCTTCAAAATGAATAATTTAATTTATAAGGTGGTTGAATCATAATTGACCATGTGTAAGAAATGATTTTACACAATTGAAACTATTTTCAGTTAACATATAATGACATGAATAAATATTTTCTCACACAAAAATAATATAAATGAGCCAAACATTTAACAAATAATATAAACGAAGATTTTTAAAAAAATGTTATATACCAAAAAGAAGAGACCTCCAATGGTGAGAACCATTTGCATTTCCAATCCGTGTATCTTGCATGTTCATGATTTGGTAAAATTGATTGGTGATTTGAAGTGGTGGGCCTTTTGTTTGGTTTTTTGTTTTTGGAAAGAGGTAGTGATAAGTGGGGTGTTAAAATCACCCTATAAAATCATAATCTGTCTAATTTGTTTAAGTTTGGATGGGTTAATAATTCATTTAATTTATTAGTTGGACTCATTTTGATCCGATTAGTTTATATCATTTTAAAATTGGATTGATAGACGGTCTAGATTGACCCATGAGAATTTCGTTTAAATATTTTTAAAAGACATTTTTTTATTTGATGTGTTTTTTATAGTCGTATACAATAAAATCTCAATAAATTAATTTAGGTGGGACCATGAAATATTATTATTTTATAGAAGTATTATTTAATTGATAAATTAATATTAATTAATTAAAAGAGTGTTTTGAGATTCATGTTCAAAGGTCTAGAGTTAAGAATAAATTATAGATATCATTTGAAAAAACAATGTTGAAGATAATACAATACATTTGGAATCAGTTACGCGTAAGGGAACACTTATCACATCTCAAACTCTTTGCAATTTTATGGTGAGCATTCGAAAAGAAAACACCAAAACTTTAGGATGCAATAAGAAAAGTTAGGGATAAGCTTCAACTAGATTTAGATTTAATTTTAACAAAAAAGCCAAAACAATAGAATCATATTTCACTAATTAAATTGTCTTAGATATATTTGTAATTTTAAAGAATTATTAATTTATGATATTAATGAGACCATATATTTATATAGGGATCTTCTGAAAATATATTATTGGGTTCAGTTTCATAATGTTATTACCGGACTCCATTTATTATCTTATTATCTTATCGAAATGAGTAATTTTTTCCATTGGCCCAAGTTCAGACTGGAAGAAAATATTATCTTAGAGATTATTAATTTACTGAATATTAATTTAATAAGTTTTACTGTATAAGGGGGAAGTTTTATTAGGTATTCAAACAAATTAATAAAAGTTAAACTGATTGGATTATGATCCAACCTTTAGCTCATTTAGCTCAAATACCATTTAACCGAGACAATAATTTTCCTATTTATTAGTTTAATCTATTTTCATATTCTCAAATTTAAGTCAACCCACATATTTAAGTAATGACCAAACATGAATAAAAGAAATAGACATGCTTATTACTTATTCCATCCCAAATTCAGTAGGTTGAACTTATTTCAAAATATTTAATGTTTCAAATAAACAAAAAAAATATATTAATTTAGCAGATAGACTAATATGATTAGAATTATTGAATATATTTCTTAAAAGGGTCCATATATGAACGGCCTGTAATAAATTACTATGTTTTGAATAAGCAATTGATTTGTCTCAATTTTGTTTTATTACTAGCATAATTGTGTGTAAGAGTTCACATGCTTAGACTAGACACTAGAATAATGCATATTTTCAAGTTGACGGTCCTTATGGCTCAACATATTTCGAGGGTTCCACA
>JAJOOO010020894.1:0-10045 GCA_029582685.1 Solanum piurae
CAAACTTAAATTTTTTTTTTGAGGGGGTGGGGGGCTGGTAGGGGTGGGTGGGTGGGTAGGGGGTCGAGGTAGGGGTGAAAAAAAATGAAATTTTGAAGTTGAAAATATTTTTTAAAAATGAATTTTAATTTTTTTTTGGGGGTGGAGGGGCTGGTAGGGGTGGGTTAGGGGCAGATAGGGTGGGTGGGTGGGTGGGTTCGGAAGAGAGTTTTGGAAAATGTTTTCCTTAAGTTTTGAAGGGAAGTCATTTTCCTTAAATTTGAGGAAAATGAGTTGATTTGAAAAAAAATTCCAAAACATTTAACCTAACCAAACATGAGAAAATTAGAAAACATTTTCCGGAAAATGTTTTCCTTCATACCAAACACACCCTTAAACTCATTTTTTTTCAATAATTCCAAATCACCATTATTTGAAACAGGTAACAGCTATAACTGATTAAGATTAAGATGTGATCCAAATTAAGATCTTTATAGAGGGCATTTTAATATTATCGAACTTAGAATTTGGATCGTAATCTAAATCAATTATTGAATTGAACATAAATTAGTACGCAATTGATAAAAAAAGACTAAAAGAAAAATTTATATATAAAAATTGACTAATCTTAAAACATTACTGAACTGAGACAACTAGTCATTTCCTTCCTCTTCTCTTCCAGGACTAAGCGCCTTTCTCTTCCTCTTCCAAACGTGTCCCGCTAAGCGGAGTGGAAATAATCATTTTTGAAAGGACTCATATTTTATTATTCCTTTTAACTTTCTAAATAATAGTCAGTAAATTTGTTAAAAATCTATAACATAAAAATCTAATAAAGCTAATTGAATTTCCAATGAATTTAACTTTTTATTTCTTTTCATTAAAGTTTGAAATAAAACTTAAACGTAATTATTTAATTTAAAGTTAATAAATAAATTCTAATATTTGTATAACGTTGTTAAAAGGGAACAAAAGAAGACCTCATTTAAGTTGAATCCCCCTCCCCTTTTTTTTTGCTTTGTTTATTTACTTCATATTAAATTAAACATAAATATTAAAGCTAAATGTCATTCGATTTGATTTTTAAAATTTTGAAACATTTATTCATAAAAAAAATATATTACGTACTTTGATTTAAAATATTTCAAGTGCACCAATTCAGTAAAAAAAAAAAAATTGCTTATGTTGCTTGGAGAAAGTTTTACTTACTTACTGCTTGGACGCCATTCGTGAAATTTCTAACTCCGCCACTGACATCAAGTGACTCTAACGTTCTGCAACCATGAAGGATGGTTCGTTAGACACAACATAAATGTAAGAATTATTATGACTTGAAATTCTTTAGGCATCTAACATAGTTGCCATAATCTTTTATATATATATATATACTAGATGGGAATGGCCCATATCGACTAATGACAAATATCATATCAGTATTATATTTGTACATTAGCAGTAGTTTTTTTTTAATCAATTCAATCACCCCTAATTCATCACTTGTGCTTTGTCTCCTCAAACAACTGTTATAGGCTAATATGGTGGAACATAACCGTAACTTTCTCCATACCTTTAAGAATTAAAAGGCTACACGAGACACAAAGAACCATTGATCCATCAATATATAATTTTTCAGTTTGAAGAACAAAAGAAAGCGAAGCACAATGAATGATGGAGAAGATGAGCAGGCTGAAGTAGTACTACTATATTTTCTCAGCCAAAAAAGAAAAGAAAAGAAGAAGTACTCACTATTATAGCTGAATTTGTGTGCATACGTGATTTGCTCAAATTCAACAAAGTTGTGTGCGATCACTCTCTGATTTGGGCATAATCAATAAACTAAGAAATTCATTAGAATATATACACTACACCAAAAGAGGCCTTTAGCAACAATAAATTTTCCTTTTAGTGGCAATACTTATTACCGCAAAAACATTTAGCGGCATTTAGTCAAATGCCATTGCATCCAGTGTTGCTAAAGCCTTTAGCGACATTTATATCGAGTGCGGCATTTATTTAGAGGCAATTACTATTGCCGTTAAAACTACCTTAGAAATGTAATAGCAAACATATTTTGTGGCTTTTGTAATTGCCAAAAAAGACTACAATTGCCAGTAAAAGAGACTTGTTTAATGACATTGACCATGACGAAAATTAGCCATAAATTCACCTTCATTCACATATTTAGTCAATCACTATTTTAAAACTACAAAAATAAAATTCACAAAAGAGAAATAAGTTCAAAGGTAATAATAGACTAATTTACCAAATTCAAAACAATGTCATTCACTTAACAACATTCAAACTCAATACATCCACTTCTTTGTCTACATGTGGTAATAAAATATGAATTATCGATAATAAAAAAATGCATTCAACAATGTAGAAACAAAGAAATTGATCAATAAATTTTTACACTAGATAAATTGTGGCATCTTCTGGTATCACGAGCATCTGCAATATGTGCCGATTCTTCTGTTTCTGCTAACACTTCATCATCAACCGGAATTAGATCTGCCTTGATCCAACATCAGGACATGATCTATGTCAACTGGAAGCTTGTACTTCAATGCATCTCCAATCTCATCTCCGTTCAACAATAAAAGTTTTACCATCTCGACATGATTTTCTTTTATGGCAATGTAGATAGCAGTTGATCTATGTCAATCTTTTGAGTTAACAAGTAATCCATGTTTGAGGAGTTCTTTCATAATTGTTAATTCATTCCTCCTAACTACTGTACATATGAGGTCACCAGAAACATAGGGATCAGAAATAGATTCCCAATGATACAAGATTTCAAATATGGGATGGTGTTTTGTTGCTATAGCTTCCCATAATGGGGTGTCACCATTTACATCTGTCATTAATGGAATAAATAATAAAGATATCATGAAACACTTGGCCTGTAAAAAATTTCACTTAATTTTACAGTGACATTTATTCAGATTGTCCTACCTTGTAAGTGTGTTACATCCATGTCTGAGAGGCACCATTACACATTCTTTGTGCCCTTTTAATGCTGATATATGTTGATGCTATGCAGAGAGAATAGATATTGACAAACTCGGATACAACAAGTATATTGGTAACATAAGTATAAGCATATGAAAATATTAAGATTGAGCTCTGAATCGACACATTTGAAACATCACTAAGTAGATACGAATGAACCTGAAGAAAGTTCTTCATCGGTGATGCAATTCTCCTGCCTGCGCTTGATTCCTTTAATTAAAAAACTAATTGTATATAAACACAACAAGTAGTTTTAGTTAGTTTCACTTACCCTGGCTCAGAAAAATCATCTCTGGCTCAAAAATGAATAGTGTGAGACTAAACTGGGACCGGTAAGCATGGGTCACCACCTTCGTTTATCCAATTAGCAGAAGAGTAGTGCAAGACTAAACTCGAAATAACTGATCCTGCAACATATGCAAAGAATGGACATGCCTAACTATTTTGAAACTAACGAACAAAGGTGTTCATTATAACAGAAAAATCCTTCTAATGAAATAAACTGCAGATAATCATTTCAACGAACCATATTATAATAATGTTCAAAGAAAAAGATCCAGACAATAAGTTAACGACAAGCTTGTTGATACCAGGAGCTTCAGGGAGGACCAATCGAAATTTCCTACTATCACTGGAATCCAAATCCTAAATTTCAGTAAAATATGTAAATGCACAATCAAAACCAGGGAAATCATAGAGATTCAGACGATAAGTTAACCAGACATTTCTTCCTACTACAGCAGTCTGCATTGCTTTCTTAGGATACATCACACCATTTACTGTGTTCACATCAATTGGCATTTTGGTTGAGACTCTTTCAGTACCAACAGGCACATCAACAAGATAATTGGTTTTTTTTATGGTGTCAGACATCCATATTTTATCGAATGGGTCATCAGGGTACCTAGGAGAATAAGGACATTAAGAAAAGATTAAAATTTCAAAAATCGAACAAAAACAATATGCCAGAATAAGAGCATGCCGAGGAGAGCGCCTAAGCCTGTTTGTTTCAATTCAAAAATGTCACTAGCTATCATATTCTAAAAGTATACAAGAACATGCAAGAACATAGATTTGGAAGCTGTCACAGTAACTGAAGAACTGAAACATACCTGACAGGATCACTCTCTGCGCCAAAATATATCCTTGCAGGGACACTCATGAAAAATCTATTCTCAAATTCAGTCATATA
Source organism: Solanum piurae (assembly GCA_029582685.1). Taxonomy (NCBI): domain Eukaryota; kingdom Viridiplantae; phylum Streptophyta; class Magnoliopsida; order Solanales; family Solanaceae; genus Solanum; species Solanum piurae. Next base: position 4,184 of record JAJOOO010020894.1, read on the forward strand.
TATTGAACCATTAAAATGTCGGAGCTCAAGTATAGAAATGAAGGACACCAAGAATTTTTAATTGGAGTTCCCTTTTCCTGCTCAAAGTCTGTTCTTAATTGGAATTCCCTTTTCAGATGTATGATAGCGAGTCAAAGATTTAAAATGGTAACATGATCGATCAAATTATCAAGAATGAAATCATAAGCACCCACAATACATACATTCCATGAATATGCATTCAAATATAGATACTTCCTTAAAAGTGTGACACCTAGAAATGAGACAAATAAAACATTTCATTTATCATATTCTTCCATTTGTTATCTCTATTTTCCATTTAAAGTAAAATTAACTACCTTAATCGATAATAGGAATTTCTGTTCAAAGAGCACCATAAAAAACAATAGATACAACCCCACCCACTATTATACAAACTCGGATACAACAACTTGTGATGTTGTAATTAACATAGTATATGAAAATGTTAAAATTGAGCTCTAAATTGACACATTTGGAAGATCACTAAGTAGCTACAAATGAACCTGAAGGAAGTTCTTCATCATGGTGATGTTATCCTAGTTACTGAAAATTTGAATTTAATATGAATAAAGAAGGTTTCAATTAACTACTAAGTTTAGTTGATTATCTTCAAATAGGAGATCAAAATTCGAACTCCACAACAGCTAATTTAGTTGTTATCTGCAATTCTGCACCAATTTTGTTGGACACAAGATCAGGCTATGTGATATAGAAACACATGCATCAATTCAAACAATATAAAAGATAAAACTCTAGAACATACACCCATACATGGCCCAACAACTGAATAAAATGGATATTAATAGTCACCAAATGGCAATACGGCATGGCCGTACAGTTCGAATAAAATCCGATCGAATATGAGGCAATCGGTGATGATGAATTAGCTTATACGAATATAGTCTGCTGACTGTGAGCTTGTGAAGAGACGTCGGCGGCTTTGATTCACCTTCCTTCTCATCAATAGCATCGATGTGCTGAATTCCATCACGTTGTGCGGAACTCCACCGCCGTTGTGCCGGATTCCACCGCTATTGAGCCGAACTCCACTGTAGTTGTGCCGATTTTCGTCGCCGTCGTGCTGATTTCCATCACTGTCGTATTGATTTCGTTGAAGGGCATAGATGGAGGAAAATTTGGTAAAGAGGAATTGGGGGAAATTAAAAGAAATATAAATTAACTTTCATTCTATCCGCTATTTATTTTTAATTGTCACTGAAAAGTACTGCTTTTACTGGCAAAAGTTTAAATTCCGGGAATAGTGTAGTTTATATAATGTATTAGTGACAATTCACTTATTGCCATTAAATAAATGTCATTAAAAGCATCTTTTGTGGTAGTGATAGAAGCCAAAAAAAAATTGAAGTTCATTTAAGAACAAGATTGTTTCGCCTAACCTAAATAAGCTCATCGACTCGTGAAGCTTAATCAAGACTGGATTGGTCCAACCCGGTCTGTGAGTCAAGTAAAAAATATTTAATTATAAATATAAAAATAAAAATAAAGTAGAGGACTTAGAATCACAAGAAGAAGAAAAAAAAAGATGCTAAACTCAAAATTTATATAACCCATTATATATGCATATTGTAAAATTCTAATAATTAGAGATTGTCTACAATTGTTTTTTATTTATTTTTATCAAACTTGACATTAATTAATTAAAAGTTGAGCTAAAATGTATTAATTTCCTTTTTCAATGAGGATGGGTTTCACTTTCTCACATGAAAAAAGTCCAAACATTTTAGTAATTGAGGGATAATTATGTGATGACACATTAAAGATATTACTAGTAATAAATATATAAATGTATATATTTTTTAATGGATAAAAACAAAGATAATGTTATGATAGCAAGGTAAGACAATTCAAATCCAAATATCACCTGAAATTGAATTTATCTTTAGTAGTAATCACATGTAGTTCCCTGCTAGTATATATTATCTTTCTTTTTTTATTTTTTATTTTAAAATTGATATAAAAATTCGTTCATGAATTATATTGGGATGATTAAATTTCGAATTCAAAGTTAAAAACGTCACTTTTTTTCTTTAAAATACATAAAGGATCATTCAATTTTTGGTTTAATCAAAAGGGACACTTCGCTAGAGAAGGAGCGAGATATGTTTGTGCTATAACTACCTTTAGCGGCATAAAAAATTGATCATCTCGCTGACTTATGAGCGATTTTCTCTTTAATTTTATCTTTTTTTTTCTCTCTACTTATGAGCGATTTGCTCTCTATTTTCCCCCCAAAAATCGCTCCACAGTCCACACCAAGCGTGTTTGTAAGTTTTTTTTTTTGTTATTCTCGCTCCACACTGAGCGAGTTCTCAACTTCTTTTATTATATGTCCTCATAGTAACCCCGTCATTAATTTTCATTTAGATAACGATAAAAAACTGTCTAATAATATAGAAAACATTTTTATTTATTAATATTTTTTATAAATTGAAGTAGGATAAACATTTTCTAATGAAAAAAAATCATTATTAGGAAAAGAACGTGTTTAAAAAAAGAGAAATAATACATTTAACTGAAAAAAGACGGTTTTGACTTATTAAGTAACAATAAGAGCATTTTTAGGTAAAATTATTGAAGACAATGATATTTTTGGATCAAACTATTTACTGAGAATATTTTTATTCATTTTACATAATTTAAGAACATTTTTAACTTTGTTCCGCTAATTAGGTCATCACAAAATCCAAAAAAGAGTTGTATTCCAACACATGTTTCCACACACTAAGAAAAGCCAAAAACAGAAAGAAATTAAACATTGAAAAACCAAAACATAAGAAAAAACAGCCAACTTGATTGATCGTTGGAGAAGCCAAGTTGATGAAGGTGAATGTGCAGAGTCTTCTCTATGATTTAACACAAATATTAATTATATAAAAGAGGAACAAAAAATACTAAATTGTGGACAAGAGAGAGTACCATATACTAGTATTTTAATTTCATTTTTTTAACATATGAATAAAGCATTGTCTTCAATGTGGACAAGTAAGAGAACATACAGTAGACCAATTAATTAAAACAATTCTGTTCAAACCAATTACACTCACTCAAAAAGCTTAAAACAATAAGAAATGAAACACTAAAAGTCTAAAACCACTCTCATTGACATCCCTGAAAATTAATAACCAATGTGTTTGGCAGAAATGCCCCCATCAATACCTCTTAGATTATGAAGACATGATATATATATGCTTCACCACATATAATTCCTCTTCAACAGCTTCACGTCTTTCATTCTCTCAGGAATCTCCTTTAAATTTGGACAGTTATGGATATCAAGACCTTTAATCAGAGGCATGGCACTTGTGCCTAAATCCCATCTTTCTAGCTTTGAAAGATCACCAAGACTAAGGAACTCTAGTTGACTGAAGTTGTTATCACTGCACATTATTTCTTTTCCTTCATAAGCACTAACCAAATCGAGATTCCTTAGGTTTGGCAACATTCCCAAAATAGGCATCGGATCTTCTGTCAGTACTGAGTTCTCAAGAACGATCATTGTGATGGAATTTGGAAACAGATCTAGCAGTTTCTCTATTCTCCCATCTAACCACAACTTCTTAACTTCTAAACTTGACTCTTAACTTCTTTGACTTTGATCTTAACTTTTCTTGAATTGAATTATGGATTCAAGGTTCATGATTTCATGATGTTTAGATGTACTTTAGAGTGTTGGAATTGACTAGGAAACATAGGTACATCGCTTAGGAACAAGTACTAAAAGGTGGGGAACGAATGGGGAGAACTGACGTCCCAAGCGCTCTGAAAGCTAACATCCCTTTCTCGTTTACTATTTCCCCTTATTGGAGGTGAACTAGTCATATCAAAAGTAGGCTAGCTGTTTAGTGCGGCCAAGAAGAATTAAGTACTCCCTCCGACCCATATTATAAGTCACCTTTTTTATTTGCATTTGCATTAAGAAATAAGGTAATTTTACCTTTATGCCCTTATTTAATATTTGTTTATGACAACTTTGTAATAAATGATGAAATGTTACATTTCAAAAATATAAATACATTTGGATGACTATTTAAATTTTACTTTTTGGAGCCAAATTTTTTCACCAATTGATCCAAAAAATTTAAAAAATCAAGTTTTTTCCACCTCAATTTTCCTATATATTTTGTGTAAAATGTGTTCTTATATTTTTATATATAAATTCTTAAAGCAAACATGACAACACCACAAAATATTCAAATTCCGTTACTTCAAATTGATCTAAAGTTTCCTGCTGAATCTGATGTTATTGATAATGAAATTAGACGACAAATGAATTTTAGTTCTAGTTCGACAAATCATTTGTTTTTTATTTAAATGGTGCATAACTACTTTATTTGGATCTTGTCATTCACTAGAGCTGTCAAAATGGGCTTGGCCCGCTAGGCCGGCCCAACCCAATCCTTAAATTAAATGGGGTTGACCTGGGTTCAATTTTTTCAGCCCATTTAGAAACGAGGCTTTTTAGCCCAACCTCATTTGACCCGCTGGCCTCGTAGGCCCAACCCGCAATCCTCAGAGGCCAGCCCGCGGGCTGTGAATTTTAAAAATATTTATTATATATATTTTAAGTAGTGTTTTACTTGTTAAGATTTTGTCAATAAATATTTTTAAAATATCAATATAAAATCAAGAATATATTTTTTACATATCTTTTACATTTTAGGGTCATTAGCCCAAGTTCATTACTCCATTATAACTATGAATCTTTGACCTCTTTTACTTTTGTTTTTATGCCTAATTTTTCACTTCTCCTATATTGTCTTGTTTATGAAAATAATGATTATGTAATATTTTTTTGCTCGGATGAATCTTATGAATGTTGTATCTTGGCTATTATGTATTTGTTTTGTAAATATTCACTGAAGTAAGTGTAATTCATGATTGAATTTATGTATGTATTGATGTCGTGTCCATCGGACATCAACGTTCGTATCCTTTCTAAGAGGAAAATGTTGTCCGTTTTTTGGTTGAAGGGTCAACCCGTCCCAACCCGTGGCCCGCTTAGGGCTGGGTTGGACTGCTATTTTATTGGCCCTTTAATTAAAAGGGTCAGCCCGTCTCAACACATTTAACTCTCTAGCCCGTTAGGGTTGGATTGGGCCAGCCCATTTTGACAGCTCTAGCATTCACATGTTTTGGTTGAGTCTTCTTATTTTACATCCTTTGAACTTTTTGAAATGTCATCTTCCTTGATAAAATTTGTTGAAGCTGCAACTTTCAAGATTATTTTTGAATTTTTTTTCATCTTTTATTTTTAATTTGTTTGTTGATAATTTTTCCCAAAATCAGATTTTATAGAATAAGTAGTGAATAAAGAAAGTAGTTAATTAATGAATGAAGTACTCTCCCAATGAAATTAATTACTTGTAGAATTCCTAGGTTAGTCAAAGTAAATACATTTTCAAGATTAATTAATTAATCAATCAAGGGTATAATGGACAAAATATGGTAATTTATGCATAAATTTTATAAAACGACATATATTGTGGTCCAGCTATATTTAGAAAGGGGTGACTTATAATATGGGACGGAGGGAGTATATTTTAGTTTACTTTCTTCTCTTTGATTAAGTAAAAGATTATTATTCATTGTTATTTGTTAGTACACATTAATTCCCCATAGAATTTAAAAATTGTTTGGCTGGAGTTGGAGACATCATTAAAGCATCTTTCTGTATAATCAATCAATCAATATATGACTTTTGCAATATTCCATCAGTTTAAATAATAATAAGTCTACTTGTGGACACATTCCCCCTCTCTATTTCCTACATTTTTTAGTTCACATGCCAAGTTGAGAGGTCTTATGGAAATGGTAGTTCAA
>JAJOOO010020902.1:0-12285 GCA_029582685.1 Solanum piurae
CATATAACTCCTTATCTTTCAAAGTCTGAAGAACTGTTCTGAAATGACTAACATGATCTTCTTCATTCCTTGAATAGATTAGTATGTCATCAATGAAGACGATAACAAACATATCTAAATAAGGTTTGAAGACTCTATTCATAAGGTCCATGAACGTTGATGGTGCATTGGTCAAACCAAATGACATGACTAAGAATTCATAATGACCATATCTAGTCTTGAATGTTGTCTTTGGAATGTCACATTCCCTTACTTTCAACTGATGGTAACCTGATCTGAGGTCTATCTTAGAAAAACAAGAAGCACCCTGAAGCTGATCGAAAAGATCATCAATCCTTGGAAAAGGATACTTATTCTTGATGGTAACCTTGCTCCACTGACGGTAATCTATACACATCCTAAGGGAACCATCTTTCTTTCTCAGAAACAAGACCGGAGCGCCCCAAGGTGAGACACTTGGTTGAATAAAGCCCTTATCTAAAAGATCTTTCAACTGCTCTTTCAACTCAGCTGGTACCATTATGTATGGCGGAATAGAGATAGGACGAGTATCTGGAATAAGATCTATACCGAAGTCTATCTCTCTCTTAGAAGGGACTCCGGGAAGATTCTAGAAAGACTTTTGGAAACTCTTTTACTACTGGAACTGACTGAATAGGAGGTATCTCAGCACTTGAGTCATTAACTCGGAATAAGTGATAGACACACCCCTTAGACACTAACTTTCTTGCCTTAAGGTACAAAATGAAACGACCCTTAGGCACTGTTGAACTGCTTTCCCACTCTAAGACAGGCTCATTTGGAAACTGAAACTTGACTACTCGAGTTCTACAATCAACTGAGGCATAACAGGCATGAAGCTAGTCCATACCAAGAATGACATCAAAGTCTACCATGTCTAACTCAATTAAATCAGCCATATTACTCTTGTGATTGACGGAGATGGGACAATCACGATAAACCTTCTCTGTTAGAATAGACTCACAACAGGTGTGGAAACACTGATGGTTCACTAAGTTGCTCATGAATAACATCAAAGCTCATAGCAACATAAGGAGTTACAAAAGACAAATTCGCTCCTGGGTCTAGCAAAGTATAAGCAGTAAGGTCAAAGACTCGAATCATACCAGTAACGACATCTGGAGAGTTCTCTTGCTCTTGATGACTGGTAATTGCATAAAGATGGTTTGTTCCTCCGCCAGTTGCAGAAGTAGCTCCTCTAGGTGCAGCCCTGTCTGATGGAGCAACTGAAGAAGACTTGGCTCTATTGCCCCCATTACCCTGCCTGTTCTTTGGACACTCTCGCATGAAATGTCCACTCTGACCACATTTGAAACAACCAATGGAGCCCTTACGACAAATACCTGAGTGGTTCCTACCACACTTGGCGCAGACAAAAGGCTTACTACCCCCTTGCGCAACACTACCCTGTGAATAGGTAGGTTTAACTTTGGAATTTTGATCATAGTACTCACTCTTGTTCTTAGGTGCAGGTGCACTAGCAGATAATGGAGCAGGTCCCTTCTGTTTCTGTTGGAAAGACGATCGGTTTGCATTACTCTTCTGCTGCCCGGACTCACTCCATGTCTTAGCTCTCTTGTTCTTGAACTCCTCTCTATCCCTCAAATTCTCTTCCTCTACCTGCTGCATATAGACCATCAACCTCGAGATGTCCATGTCCCCAATAAGCATTGCTGCTCGGCCCTCCTTGCTTGACAGGCGACCCAAACCAGCAAAAAACAAACTCATTCTACTCCTCATGTCCGCAACCATTTCAGGAGCATATCGAGACAGTTGGGTGAACCTCAACCCATACTCATGCACACTCAAAGAATCTTGTTTTAGTGTGAGAAACTCACGTACCTTAGCCTTTTTTAGTTCTCGGGGAAAGAATCACCCCAAGAAGGCCTCCTCCAAACATGCCCAATTCGCAGGTGGTGCATTCTCAGCTCTACCCCCTTTCCACTGATCAAACCAGGTCTTAACAACATTCTTCATCTGATATGCAGGTAGCTCCACTCTCGCAGTATCAACAACATGCATCACATCGAACACCTTTTTCAGTTCCTCAATGAAATTCTCTAGGTCATCCGCAGTGCTCGAACCAGTGAAAGATTCATCCTCAAAAACTTACGAATCCTTGAAGTGTCAGCCTCTTCTTTCCAATCTCCTCTCTGCTGCCCAACTTGATTGGTCACAACTTGGCTAAACATCCTTATAGCCTCTCTAAACTCAGCATTAGAGACCTCTCCTTGCGGTTGCACTTCAGGTGCATTAGGTAACTCTTGCTCTTCAACATTCCTCCTAGCTGGACGACCTCTGACTGCTCTTCGTGGAGGCATGGTTAACTGAAAACACGAGCAAGCATGAATTAGAGGGAAACTTTTTAGAACTAAATTATAACGCACGAAAAGAGTGTGAAAGAAGTGAGATATTTCCTATATGTTGCAGCCTCCTAATTATAGATGTGGCGCTCTTCACACCGATAACTTGGACCCTACAGACACGACTTCATAGACTCCCTAAGACTCTTGAACTCTGGGCTCTGATACCAAGTTTGTCACTCCCCGAGCCTACACCCTAGGCGGGACTGACACTCGAAGACCATCGCTGGTCCCAAGCGAACCCTTGGCCTGACTTTCTGAACTTAGTGAAAAAATTACTCAACATAATAAGTTTAAACAATAACTTAAAGAAGTAACATCTTAGCCAAAATGGCAACTTAGTCTTTAAACAACATCTGAATGAATAATGTAAAGACTACTGAACTACTAACTGTCTAACTGTTTAACTGTTTATGAAGCCTCTAAAACAATTGAGATAGATGTTGGGACAAACCCCACAACATCCTAATGAACTAAACTAAAAATCGAATGAAAGAGTCCTCCGGAATGCAATGAGGCTCACCACTGACTCTGAGCTGCTCAACTGGATCAACGAGGCGCTGGATGTTGATCCTGGTTACCTGAATCTGCATCATAAGACGATGCAGGCCAACTGGCATCAGTACATTGAATGTACGAGTATGCGAGTTGGAATGCTAAACAACATAGGCTAGAAAAGGGATATGAAAGAAACTGAAGAACTTACCTGGCTCAACTCAACTCAACCTGACTGACTCATTTCAATATAAAGAAATTTAAAACAAGTGCAATATAAAGAAAAGTTGTTTAAAAACATGCTATAACTTTGTGTGTATGCAAAGATACAATAAATTTGAGATGTATATAGAAATACAAATGAACTGATGTATATAAAATACAATAACTGTTGTGGGAGTTTCTCTAACCGACAACCATCACCTAAGAGCTATAGTGATGATACATCGATCAACCTCATGCTGCCAGAGCATCCTATACCCGACAAAAGGTATAGAACCTAAACTGCCTAATAAATCCACTAGTCTACTTTGAAAAGGATTCATCTAAAAAGTATGAAGCTCTTCCACCCATGATGGCTACATGGTTCTATGGGGGTTGTGGGTTCTTTGAACGCTCCCCCAATTCGGTGCTCAATACTACTCCCAAAATGTATTGGCTCTTATGTTTTTAAAACATATTTCTTTTTGCTGATTTGAGATAATTGCTCAAAAACTTAGCTCAAAGGCTATCTTGGGAAATTTCAGTTTCCTCTCTTGCTTCATTAAGAAAGCGATTACTCTTTTTTGAAAAATAGCCCGAAGGCTCTTTGGAAATCTCAGTTTCCGTTCTTATTTAAATGTGAAAACATTTCTTTTAAACTCCTTTGGGAATACTTAGTCCCCATATACCTCTTTGAAGAAAAGAACTTCAAACCATAGTTTTACTCTTGCTTAACTTTAAAACTTAAGTCTTAAAACAACGTTAAAACATTGTTAAAGACCCTTGAAAACTTTAAGAAACTTTGCTTTGACTTGCTCCTTAACTTCTAGACTTGACTCTTAACTTCCTTGACCTTGAACTTAACTTTCCTTGAATTGAATTATGGATTCAAGGTTCATGATCTCATGTTTATGGATGATTTCATGATATTTAGATGTACTTTAGAGTATTGGAATCGACTAGGAAACATAGGTACATCACTTAGAAACAAATACGATAAAGTGGGAAAAGAATGGAAAGAACTGACGTCCCTGGCGCTCTGAGAGGCGCCCTCAAACTTCAGAGGGCTTGCTGTGGCGCTATGGCTGGCGCGACGCGCCAGAGGCCAAAGTTCAGAGGAACTTTTGTGGCGCTCTGGCAAGCGCAGCGCCCCAAACCTTTGCCCAGAAAATCCCCGACTTTCTCTTTCGTTTTTCATCTCTAAACCCTCTAAACTTCCATAGTTCTTTCCCCAAACACATAGGATCAGTAGTACCCTCAACATACAACAGATTTAATTCGAAAATTCACCCGGAAACACGAATCAAATCAATAAGAGACTTCAACAACACAACCATCACGAACTCAACGAATTTTTCAACAATGTTCTTCAAGAACTCACTTTCTTTGCATTCAAATAACTTAAATTCGCTGAATTGCAACAAGATAGAGTTTGGGTGAACTAACCCAACACGAAAGAAATCTCACATACCTTAATAGGGATCACCCCCGACGAATTCCACTGTGAAAATAAATATATAGCGAAAAATTATATATAATCGTCATAACTCACATTAGTGTTTTGTCATATCATGGTATATATGATGGTCATTAAAGAAGAGTTGTATTTTATCCACAATTAATGCATATATCAATAATAAATATTAGTGTTATGTGGTCTTTGAGACAAGTTGGAGAATGTTAGACTTTTTATTATTTTATGTGTGACTGAATTAATATAAAACCCATAACTAATATTTAATGAAGAATAAATCTCGTCCGTCAGATTGGTTACTTGATGGATGTACATGATTAAGTCTCAACCTCTATAAATTGTTCCTCCCTTCATTCATTAGGGTTATCACATAATATATACACAATTTCATCGCTAGCGGCGCCGCAAGTAGCGTAAGGTTAGGGCATGGAAGTAGAAATTGATTTTTAATTAAACGCTTCCACTCATCTATGTATGATAATGCTTATGCTTCAGGTATATTCTCTACAACTTATTCTAGTAAGATTTTCATGTTTAAGATCTTGATATGCATTAAATTTATGTGATAGCATGAACGTGTGTGCTTAAAGTGTGCACAGAGATATAAATCGAGTTCAGTTAACACTTCCACTCATCTATGTATGATAATGTTGACACTTCAGGTATGTTCTATGCTTTGTACAACGTATTCTAGTAATATTACCATGTTTAAGATCGTGATATGCATTGTGTTTATGTGATAGCATGAACATGTGTGCTTAAAGTTTATGTTTACATCAACATATTTGATATACATATAAATAAAATTAACCTTATATAGAAAAATGTAATTTTTCATTGATGTGATTAAGGCATCGTTTATTTTATTAAGATTAAGACGTCTGAATTTAAATGTACATCTGAATATTAAGATGTACATTAATATTTAGAGGTTTGAATCGAATATACATCTAATTAATATTAAGATGTTGCATTAAGATCTGAATATTAAATAGTTAATATTGTTTTTTTCTCAATATCGGAATGTATAGAATTTATTTTTATTAAAAAATAATAAATAAAGTTTTAAAAAAACTAAATTAAATTAAGATTATATTATTTCTGTAACAATTGGTGGTGGTGGTGATTAGCGATGGTGATTGTGTATGTCAATTATGGATGGTGTTGAGTGATGATGATGGTTGTGGATAGTATCTTATGGTATAATGGTTGTCAGTATTGATTAATCGTGTTTGTTGGTGATGGCGGCTCATAATTGATAGTGGAATGATACTATTAGCTAATGGAGGTGGTGAATAATGATAACGATTAGTGATATATAGTGTCGACTAATGGTGGTACTTATCAATAGCGATTAGTGGATGTAAAATAGATGGTGGTGATGATTACAAATAATGTTTAATGACAATGACAATTGATTTTGTTGATTGACAGTAGTGGTGGTTGTGGTTGAATAAAGGATGGTGGTTATGGATGGTAGGTGGTGGGGATTGATATTGATGGTAGTTAGTGGCATAGCTACACTATGCCCAGGGTGTCCACTTGGACACCCTTCGTTGGAAAATTACATTGTGTATACAAGTAAAATGTTTTGGACACCCTTGAAATAACAAACGTTCTTAGCCCATTGGGTTATTGTGCTCAACCGAAGCTGAGGTGAACAACATGCATGCGAGTTTGATTCCCCACAACTACATTTTATTTTTATATTTTTAAAGAGATATTAATTAATAAATTTGCTATTTTCAATAATTTAATACTAATATTATCTATTAACATAATCTTAAATTAGAGACCTACAACTTAAAATTTTAAGGAAAAAAAAGTTTAGTAGCCAATTAAATTTTTAATTGATTTGACTTTTGATTTTTTTTTTCTTCTCATTAAATTTTTAAATAAAATTTTAAATAAATTATTTAGTTTAAAGTTAATCAGAAATTCTAGTATTTCTTTTTTCTATAAAGCTATTAAAGTGAAAAAGGCTTCATATAAAATTTCTTTTAAATTTTTTTGTTTGATTCTACTCTTTATTTTTGATTTCTTGGTAAGATATTTAAGTATAAAAGTGATTTTATTCTAAATCAGTTTTTTTTTTTCTGTTCACTTCCTATTAAATAAACATGAACATCCAAGGAAAATATTATATAGTTGGATTTTTAAAATTTTGGTATATTTTTTAATTAAAAATAATAATTATTTATGTTACATAGTTTGATTTACAAGATTCTGGCTCTCCCACTGATGGTAGTTGTGGCTGAAATGAATCGTGAGTGGTGGTGAAAATAGATAGAGTAGTGATGGAATGTTATCATTGTAGAGATTATTAAATAAGCATCATAATGATATTAAAACTTTGTTATAGATTTTAATCATTAAAACTTATTCGGACACAGTGGAAAAATAAGCAAAACAAAGGTACTTAGGCCTCATTTGTTTTCATTAAGATTAAGACGTCTGAATCTGAATGCACATCTGAATATTAAGATGTAGTTTCTAGATCTGAACACTGAATCATTAAGATTGTTTGTTTTCAATAGATGAATGTACATAAAAAAAATTAGGAATTAAACGCTATATCAATAAAAAGTTATAAACCAAACCAAGATAACTTCCTCCAAAAAATTATCTCAAGAATAAGATTATAACTCACCCCAGAAAAAAAATGATTTATTTATTTTCTCAAATAACTCTTTCTCAAGAAACAATGATAACTTCTTCCAAAGATTTTTTTACAACAAACAAATTGTGAGAAAAAGAGTTCTTCATCAATATCAATTCACCCAAGAATATTGTATATATTAAAAATATTAGATAAATACTTGTAAAAGATTATGAAAACTTACTTATTCAAAATAAAAAAAATGGTATTTGGTTGGAAACGAGAAGGAAGAAACTTAAAACTTGCTCGGAAGAGAGACAAGGAAGAAGAGAATTTATTTATGAAAGAACGCATATTTTAATAGAGTTTGAATGATATTAAGACTTTGTTATAGATCTAATTCACTCAGAGTCATTAAGACCCATTAAGAGTTTTTTTATAAAAATAAACAAATAGACTTAATGGACTGAATTTGAATGATTAAGATTCAGTTCTAAAAATAAAGCACACTTAATGGGTTGAATCTGAATGATTAAGATTCAAACCTCCATTAAGTGCAAACAAATGAGACCTTAATGATTAAATCTGAATAATTAAGATTCAGACCTTAAAAATAAATAGACGTAGGCCTTATTTGTTTGCACTTAATGGAGGTCTGATTATTAATCATTCAGATTCAACCCATTAAGTACGATTGTTAGGTCCGAATCTTAATCATTCCCGTTCAGTCCATTTGTTTCTTTTTTAAAAAAAACTCTTAATTGGTCCTAATGAATCTGAATGAATCAGATCTATAACAAAGTCTCAATACCATTCAGACTCGTTTAAAATAATAAATTTTCTTTCATAAACAAATTATCTTCTTCATTGCTTCTCTTCTGGGCAAGTTTCAAGTCTCTTCCTCTCATTTTTCAATCAAATACTTTTTTTTAATAAGTAAGTTTTCATAATCTTTTACAAGTATTAATCTAATAATTTTAATACATACAATATTCTTGAGTGAATTGACATTTATGAAGCTTCTTGTCACAATTCGTTTATTGTCAGAACTTCTTTAGAAAAAGTTATTATTGTTTCTTGAGAAAACAAATAAATCATCTTTTATCTGGGTGAGTTATAATCTTATTCTTGAAACAATTTTTAGAAGAAGTTATCTTGGTTTGAGTTATAACCTTTATTGATATAGTGTTTAATTCTTATTTTTTCTTAAAAATTATGCACATTTAGATATTGAAAACAAGCAATCTTAATGATTCAGTGTTCAGACCTAAAAACTACATCTTAATATTCAGATGATCATTCAGATTCTGACATCTTAATCTTAATGCACATCTTAACATTCAGATGTGCATTCAGATTCAAACGTCTTAATCTTAATAAAATCAAATGAGGCCTAAATAACTGAGATCAAAAATATTAAAATTTGCAAACAAATGAGGCCTAAGTGAGGGGAGACAATGGATATTCATACATAATATAAACTGTAAACTTTAAAAAGTAGAATAAGGATGTTTCTTGAAAAATAATGTCTTCTGCATCTTATTCTTACAAATGGAGAACCCCAACTCTTATTGTGCCCCCAATATCAACTGACCGAAAATGTTTGAGCTTAGCCACGTGTGGAAATTAGTGTTAAACTCTGTTAAACCGTAGCATAAATAAGATAAAAGTGTACGATCGATTACTCGTTCATTTTTACTTGTCTAATAGTCCACAAATAGATTACTGCTTTTCCTATTTGTTCATTTATTAGTACCTTGCAACCTGCATCAATTAAGAGGGGACGCGGCATAGATAAACATAGAGATCCTTCTTTGAAATAAAATCAGGGACAAGAGTTAGTGAGGTGGAAATGGACGGATAATCAGAGGACAAAAATCTTTCCCAAACGGAATGAGACTCAGCAGCAGATTGAAGTGATTTAGAGACTACAGCTGCGCATTTCTGACTTCAATCCACAGCTGAATCCAATTTCGTTCGGGAAGAATTTCTGCCCTCGGATTATCAGTCCATCATTGCCGCATCACTGGCTCCCGTCCAGTGGCGGACCCAGGATTTTTGCTCAGGAGGTTCAAAGTATAAAGAAGAAGTTCAGGTGGTAATGCAAGTGCGCGGTGAGCGTAGTAGCCCCTTGGCATGCCCTTTGTACATGAACCATAGATATTTCATTGGTTCATAAAAGTAAAGACTAAACTAATCCAAGATATATTCATAATAATTTTAGTGGATCGATTGTATTACATAAGTTAATTCCTAAAACACGTGAAAATTAAATGATAAAAAAGGGAGCGAGAGGGGGAAGAAAGATATTTACCTTATCATGCTAAATTTAATTTACTTTAGCATACTGTATTAAGCATTTCTTTCTACTTTTATCATGCTCCATCGAGCATTCTTAAATTTCTTGTGCTTTTTATACTTCTATTTTGTAATGTTTTTTTTATTTTTCACTTTTAAAAATTTTAAATTAGCATCCATTCAATCACATATTACTATGAAAATCGTCAAGATTTTCTAAAAGTGTGTAAGAGTAGAGTTACTAATATTATAATGCATATTCAGAAGATAAATAAACAACATCATCAATTTTTTATTTCATATAGTTCAATTTACTAGGTTAGTCATAATTTGTAAAAAAGACAAATAACGAATAAATCAATTAAGTTTAGTTTCCATCTCTCTAAAATAGAATTAAAAATATAAAAGAAATTTCATGAATTCTATAAATTAATATTCTTAAAAGGATGTTGACGATATTTAAGTTTCTTCTTTCAATTACATCTAATTTAACTTTTATTTTAAAAATAAATTATTTTTCTATCTCAATTTCAAGTTCAAAATAATTCATCATTTTTTAAAAGAGTTATTCAAGTTAGTATATGAAAAAAGAGTTACGTTGAAATAAAATGAATAATAGATAAAAAGAATTAAAAAAAGAAGAAGAAAAAGAATGTGTCTAATAAATTTAAACAAAAACAAATTTTAAAAAATGGAATAAAAGGAAAAAATAATGAAAAAGAAGAAGAAAGTCTAAGCCCAAAAGTTCCATTTTCCAAAGCATTAATACAAAGAGGGGGGAAAATGTTGTCCATGAGATTCGAACCCGTGACCAAGGGGCATTCTTGAACCACTTATCCACAGAGCCAAGCTTGCACTTTGTTTTCAGGGGGTTCATTTTAATATGTATATGCATAAAATCAGAATTTGACGTTATATATACAGTGTAATTTTTTAATGAGGGAGTTCGGGTGAACCCCCTAGGTCCACCTAGGTCCGCCCCTGCTCTCGTCCCTGATTTTCCTTCAAAGAAAGATCTCTATGTTTATATGTGTCGTCTGCCCCTCATGATTGGAGCTAGGGGTGTTTATGATTCGGTTTGGATCGGTTATTAGTTAAAACCAAAACCAAACCAGTTTAAATTGTTTTTTAAATTTCTAAAACTAAACCAAATCAAATTTAAAAAAATCATTAGTTTGGTTATCGTCGGTTTGGTTAGGTTTTTTTGGGGTTTTTCGGTTTGAAAGTAATAAGTTTGTTGAGGACATACACATCTCGATAGACACAAACACTTAGTACATGAATACTTCACAAATAAGCTATTACACGAACAAAGTGATTCATCCAATGTACCAAGTTTCAGAAACTAAAAAAACTCATTGTCAATAGCATAAATTTTGTTCAATATTCTGCAGATCTCAACATCTTATCAATAGACTTTTCAATAAAATTACACCTTCAAATATTGAGAAATTAATTCTCAAAAAAAAAACCAATATTTATTTTTTAGCTTGAGCTTTAAATTATTCAATGTTACATTATTTTTTTTTATAAAGAACAGAGAAAGTGTGATCTTTAAAGCAATGAATATTGAGGGATTTAGACTTTTAATAGTTGGGCTAAAATTTAAGTGGTGGGCTTTAGAAAATAGTAAAATTAAAGACTTAAGTTAATTACAATTTATCAAAATACTTATATTTTATTTATAAATAATTATAAAATTTATATATATAACTTATCGGTTCGGTTTGGTTAATTTTTAGTAAAACCAAAACCAAACCAAATAATATCGGGTTTTCAAAATTTAAAACCAAACCTAACCAAATCAAACCAAATATCGGTTTGTTTCGGATTGCAGTTCGGTTTAGTTTTATAACCATAATCATGAACAACCCTAATTGGAGCAGGTCACAAGGTAACAAATGAAGGAAAAACGATTAATTTATTTTTAAAATATTAGACAAGTGAAAGAGAAAATGTAATTCATTGTGCATTTTTATTTTTTTACCAACTTGTGGAGCTGAAGCTCCCTTTTATTAATAATAGTAGATCTGAACAAAATAAGATAAAAGGAAAGAAAAATAGAAAAACCAGCCCAAACCAAAATCATCCTCCTTTACATTTGATCCCTAAAAAACAGAGCATTCCCTTTTGATTTTCCGACCAATTTCCGTCTAGTTCGCCGCTTGGAGCCTCTGCTAGCCTGAGCTATCGATTCTTCAACAGCTCGCAGAAGTACTTCTCTTGTTTTCCTCATATATGATCTTGATCGTCTTTGTTCTTTATCGTTGTCGCCCTTCTTTGTATAGGTGCATTCCGGTGGAGATGGTGGATTCCTAGCTGGACTCAACAAGGACCTCTTGTGAGCTCGAGCTGATACCATCAGTTAGTTCCTTGTTTCTCCTTTCTTAACCTTCCTGATCATCTCTATCCTTTCTTATATCATGGATTTCCTGTTGAAGCTATGGCGGAGATGTACAGCTGCTCTTGATCTTCTTTGCAAGGCTCTTTTTCCTGCTCCTGTGCATGATTTTCTTACCTGACCTGAAGGCCCTCGCCTTTCGCTGGTGTATTTTTTGTAGACAGTCATGGTATAGGCTAGGTAGCTTAGTTATGAAAACCTTAGTGTGGTATAATTTTTTTTACATCTGTGGTTGCTTTTGTGCATGCCTCTTCTCCTGTTAATACCCCTCTACTCTGATTCTTCTTGTCTTGATTCTCAAAGTGGGTAGTTGCTCCTTATCAATGTTTAAAATCTGTTTGCTTTCTACTGATAGTTGATTTGAACTCTGAATTTGCATCAAGGTCTCATGCTCATATGCTTCATTTGCCAACATGTCTGCTAACTTGTTTGC
>JAJOOO010020907.1:0-25984 GCA_029582685.1 Solanum piurae
ATAAAATCAGAAAAGGAGCGCAAAAAATTATTAACTAACTAATTATAAATATCTGGCTAAAATAACTACTCCTTGAGTGTTTTTAAACATAATTTATATTGATCTAATGAAATTAATTTAAAATCTGAAATTAAAAAATTTAAAAAAATTTAAATCTTAAAATCTTTTTAAGGAGAAGAATACTTATGCACGATGGAGTCTTTTTTTTTAAAACATAATTCATATTGAATTTTTTTTATTTAAGGAATTAAATTTTTTTAAAACTGAGAATATTTTAATTTTAAATAGAGAAAAAAAAATTAATCGTACTATTTTAAAAAATATATATATATTCTCACGTTTTAAAAAAATACATATATAACCACCCCAATAATGCTCTGCTAAAATTTAAGATAAAAAATTTATGTTTACATTTACATAATTTTTTTTTAAAAAAGAAATCAATTTAGCCTATTGTTATGTAAACTATATTTCCATAAACTATCTGGTAGATAATTGCATGTACAAATAATGATGCTATAATTTAGGAATTTCAAATATATTGCATGTACACATAATAATGCTATGATTTAGGAATTAAAATATATTAATATGTTAGCACCACAAAATTTTTAAATTTTTGGATTTAAAAAATATTAAATATTACATCTACTCATCTTTTTAGGATTGGAACAAAGGAAGAACACCTGCCAATTACTCACACAATCAATACAACCAGATGATGCAACACATAGATAATCCTCATCATTACAATCAATTTCAAAGAAATCTAGACAAGGACATTGTTGGTGAAAGTTCAGGAAACAAACTGTCTGATTCAGCCAACATGGGAGGTAAGTTTTTCACTTCTCATATGGTAAATGCTCCTAGTGCAAGTAATGCCTATATCCCTAAGTTGAATACCTTTAAGGAAGAATGGATAGTTGATATTAGTGCTAGTAATCACATGATTTCACATAAAGGGATGCTGCATACTGAGCCAATTAATATTACAAATAAAAGGGTATATCTACCTAATGGAGGTACAGTAGATGTTTCTCACATTGGCAGCTGTGAGGTCATGGATGGTAAAACATTGAGTAATGTCCTGCGTATTCCAGATTTTAGATACAATCTATTATTTGTATCTAGGATTACTAAGGAGTTGCAATGCTCATTCACTTTTTTCCCTAACTTTTGTGTATTTCAGGACCTCTCAAGTGGGAAGGTGTTGGAGATTGGTGAGGAGAATGGGGGACTTCACTTGTTAAAGCACAAAGATTCAGCAAATACTAAGGAGCATCCAGTTAGGGGACTGTTAGCTAGGAGGAATGATATAGATATCTTACTTTGGCATAAGAGAATGTGCCATGCATCTGTTGGGGCAATGCAACAGTTATTCAAACTTTCTCATGATGAATGTAAAAGAGTTCTTGACTCTTGTGATGTTTGTCCACTTGCTAGACAAACTAGGATCCCTTTCCCTGACAATCATCGTAGATCTACTTCAGTTTTTTGATTTGTTGCATTTGGATGTATGGGGACCATTTCATGTACCTACTTTTGATGGAAATAAAATGTTCCTAACAGTTGTGGATGATTACTCTCGTATGACTTGGATTTTTTTGTTGAAAATCAAGAGTGATGTTGTAGTGATTCTGAGAGATTTCCTCAAACTAATTTTTACTCAATTTGGCAAGACAGTAAAAATGGTGAGATAAGATAATGGGACAAAATTTGTCAACCTTGAGTGTGCCAACCTATTCAAAAATCATGGTATTATCCACCAAAAATCTTGTGTTTACACCCCACAACAAAATGGGGTGGTGGAAAGGAAACATAGATACATTTTGGAATTGGCTAGAGCAATCAAGTTTCAGGGATCTATACCATTGAGATTTTGGGGCGATTGTGTATTAGGAGCTGTTTATCTGATGAATAGACTACCTTCAGAAGCCTTGAAAGGAAAAACACCTTTTGAAATGTTTTATGGATGCAAATGTGCATCTGATCATTTTAGGACTATTGGTTGCTTGTGTTATGCTAAGATTTTGCCAACTGGAGATAAATTCACAGCAAGAGTTGTAGCTGCAGTCCATATGGGTTACTCAGATGTGTCTAAGGGTTATGTTCTTTATAATTTGGATACTCATTCCTTCTTTGTTTCCAGAGATGTGACTTTTAAGGAAGATATTTTTCCCTTTAACACTCAACCAATATCTCACCCCATGTTCTTAGATAATTTTACAGATACTACTGATGATATTGTTCCAGTCATACCTCCAGTCAATACTGATTCAACTGCAGTTGAGCCTCCAACAATAATTCTTCACAAAGAGATGTTAGACACTCCACCAGACCAAGGAAACTTCCTTCTTGGATGAATGATTTCATCACAAATGCAACTAGTGCATCTACTCCTTATCCATTATCTCACACAGTGAGTTACATCAACTTGCCCACTCAGTATATATCAATCCTATATAAAAGCTTTTTCTTGTGTTACTGAGCCTCAAACTTATCATGAGGCATGTAAAGACCCCAATTGGATCTAGGCAATGCAGGAGGAGATAAAGGCACTTGAAGATAACCATACATGGAGGTTAGTACAGTTGCCTCATGGTAAGGTTCCTATTGCATGCAAATGGGTCTATAAGGTGAAATTCAAGGCCAATGATGATATAGAGAGGTATAAGGCAAGACTGGTGGCAAAGGGATATAATCAGAAGGCTGGCCTGGATTACCAAGATACTTTCTCACCTGTTGTTAAGATTGTTACTGTTAGGAGTGTATTATCTATTGCTGCAGCTTCTGGATGGCATATCCATCAACTAGATGTCTATAATGCCTTCTTGAAAGGTGACTTATTAGATGAGGTGTATATGACATTGCCAGAGGGTTTCGCTAGCCAAAGGGAGAAATCAGGAATGGTTTGTAGGCTAGTCAAATCTTTGTATGGTCTCAAACAAGCCAGTAGACAATGGAATGTTAAACTTACTGATGCATTGGTGGATTTTGGCTTCATACAAAACACTTTGGATCATTCATTATTTACCAAAAGACACAATGGGCATATTATAGTTGTGTTGGTATATGTAGATGACATGCTAGTGGCTGGCAATAATCTAAGGATGATTGAACAGACTAAGGAGGAACTACATGCTAAGTTTAAGATTAAAGATCTAGGCACTTTGAGATTTTTCTTAGGGATTGAATTTAGCAGATCATCCAAATGAATCTTGATGAACCAGAGAAAGTATGCTCTAGAGATGATAGAAGAGTTGGGACTAACTGGTGCCAAACCATCATGGACACCATTAGATCCTAATATGAAACTAACTACAACAGAAGTGGATGAGGTAGGGGGAGTTGCAAATGATCCCATATTGACAGACATAGGTTTATTATCAAAGATTAATTGGAAGACTGTTGTACTTCACAATGACAAGGCCAGATATTAGCTTTGCAGTTCAAACATTGAGTCAATTCTTACAAAATCCAAAAAAGTCACACATGGAAGCAGCTATTAAGGTTGTTAGATATGTCAAGAGACAGCATGCTATGGGAATATTGATGAGCAGCAAGAAAGAAAACAAACTGACATCATATTGTGATGCAGACTGGGCAGCATGCCCAAACACAAGAAGATCTGTAACAGGGTTTCTAATTAAGCATGAAGAGTCCCTGATATCATGGAGATCTAAGAAGCAAGCAACCATTTCTAGGAGTTCAGCAGAATCAGAATATAGGAGCATGGCTTTTACAGTTTCAGAGTTGGTTTGGCATGCAACATTATTCAAGGAGCTTGGAGAAGAACTGAAAATGCCAATAGATGTTTTTTGTGATAGTAAAGCTGTTTTACAAATAACAGCAAATCCAGTATACCATGAACGAACCAAACATATTGAAATAGACTGTCATTTTATAAGAGAGAAGATTCAAAAGAGATTGATCAGACCATTGTACTTAGCAACACAAGAGCAACAAGCAAACATCATGACAAAAGGATTGTTTAGATCACAACATGAGTACTTAGTATCCAAGTTGCGCATTCTGAATGTATTTACACCTGCCAGCTTGAGGGGGAGTGATGAAACTGGTGCAGTGACTTAGTTAGCGGGAAGTTAGTTATATAACAGATTCTGTTAAATGGTTATTGTAATATTCAGTTAGTTAATTAGAATATGTACAACTGTCAATAGAAGCTATAAATAATCTTGTATATAAGTAAGAGTACATAGTTGATTTTAGTTGTAGTTTTCAGATCACATTTTGTACAATACATTTTCTGATATGCAGATATTTTCTCCTTTGTGCTCGCCTGTTCTTCTTAGTATTTGAGGTGTTCATTGCTTCGTTTTATACTCGTCCTCTCTGGGTCAGAGTGAAAATTGATGGACATGCAAGAAAAAGAATGGAGAAATGGGAAAACCTAGAAGAGAGTAGGAGAAACCAAAGTAGTCAATGACAGTGAATTGCTAGAAAAATAAAATAGTGTACACGTGTTGATAGGAAATGAATATCAAAATATTGTCCAATTAAATAAGCCCAAATTTATGGTACACTTTACAAAACTTATTGTACAATCAATATCTGGTGTGTTCGTCCAACAAAGTCCCATTTCTAAAGAAGGAGAATATATATATATATATATATATATATATTTGTTTGTTTTTTTTTTGTCTTTTTTTTAGAAGTAGAATTTTCAATAAATTATCATGGGAGCTATCATAATTAAGGTATTCACAAATTCTTTATGTGCATGAAATTGATTAAAATTCGTGTATACTTATATATTGTCTATTTAGTTCTTCGATTGATTTTTATATAATAATAAATTACTTTCATTAATGAATGATTTCGTGTCTGAATTAAATTTATTGGGAGTGGAGATGATATTGCAAATTTTTCTGGCGAAGCCGTGTCCCGTGACACCCTTTGTGCCTTCCTAGATCTTCCCCTGCTTGTGGAATATAAATTCATAAAATATATATGGCAAAAGGCCAAAAATACCCCTAGACTATAGGAACAAGTTTTAAAATACCCTTCATCCATCTTTTGGTCTAAAAATACTCTTCCATTCACCTTTTTGGCTCACTTATACCCTTGAAACTAACAATTCTCTCTTTATTCTTTCTTTTAAAAAAATATTTATTATGTGTCATTCTCCTATTGGATAATATAAAGACCCCACCTCAATTAGATTATTTCTCATTATTTATCCAAATCAAAGCAATATACCTCTTCAAAGACCCCAATTTATTTTATTAAAAAAATCTTGTTGTTTTTTTTGTATGTATTGTATTTTTTTTTTGTTTCTTTTTTGATCCAACTCATTTCCATTTATTTCTCGCCATTTTCTCAAGATTTTACTTGGATTGAAGACTCATGACATAAGAAAAAATTAACGGCTAAGATTTAATTAATTAAATCAAGATGCTAAGCATGATATAGATAATTAATAGTTTATAATTTTTTTATTATTTCATAATCATAACAATTAATTATCTTATACATAAATACATTACACATATTTTTCTCTATTTTTCTACTTTACTTTTCCCTACGGCTACGACCATCCATCAGTTT
Organism: Solanum piurae; assembly: GCA_029582685.1. Lineage (NCBI taxonomy): Eukaryota > Viridiplantae > Streptophyta > Magnoliopsida > Solanales > Solanaceae > Solanum > Solanum piurae. Next base: position 5,569 of record JAJOOO010020907.1, read on the forward strand.
TTATTTTTGTAATTTAAAAAAATATAATCGTGCATTCGCTTTGCAAAGTTGGGAAATTGAAAATAGTGTTTGAATTACTTAGAGAGAACGATATTGACACTGATACTTATAACACTTTGATATGGGGGTTCTGGAGAATTGGATTTGTGGAACTGGGTTTTGAATTTACAAGCATTTTTTTGAAATTTGGAGAAACTTTTGTATGTAAGAGAGAATTTTGGCAGTGAATAGAAAAATAAATCAATTGAAAATTGAAAAAAAAATGGTGGAAGAAAGAAGATAGAGAAGAAGAAATGGCAGAAGAAAGAGGGAGGAAGAAAGGATCCACCAAGTGTGAAACCCACAGTTAAGTTTAACATAATTTTTATTTTTAGTTAGTTTTCAGGGCTAAGGACCAAAATGATACTCTTTTTATATACATTAAGGACTATTTAGATAATGTGATATATATAAAGGATCAAAATAATTCAACCCCTATATATGAAAGACCATTTTGATCATTTTCTCCTTAGGATTTATGAATAACATAATATGTTACTATAATTATGGAATTGCTAATATTTTTTATAATATATTAATTATCTAAAACAATTTTTTTAAAAAAAAACTAGAGCAAATACAAAAATTACTAGATTTTTTTATTAAAAAAAATGGGGTCTTGAAGAGGTATATTTTTTTTATTTGAATAAATTATGGGATATTTTTTTAATAGTGATGAGACTTTTATTTTATCCAATAATAAAATGAAACATAATAAATATTTTTTTAAAATAAAATAAAATAAACTTTGGTTGTTAGTCATAAAGGTATAAGTTAGTCAAAAAGGTGAATGAAAGGGTAATTTTAGACCAAAAGACGGATGAAGGGTATTCTTAGACCTTTTCCTATAGTCCAGGGATAGTTTTGACCCTTATATATATATATATATTAGATAGAGAAATAGAGGGAGTAAATGGTGAGGGGAGAAAATTTCCCTATTGAAACTGGAACGATTGAGTTTTTTGCAAGTTTCCATGTTTTGGAGTCTTTGAAACTTGAACCGTTGACTTTGGTCAAAAGTTCATGAAGACGGCCTCAAAATATAATTCTGACGGTTCCATCAGCTTCGGAAGGGCCATTTTGGGCTAATGGCATGGTTGGTTCGAGCTTCGAGGCTCTCGGTGTGAGTTTGTGCCATTAGACGTTTTAACATTGAAGCTTTGACCAAATTTTGCTTCGGTCAATATTCTTGGTAAATGTGCTCGAACGAGAATTTTGTTGGCGTCATTAGCTTCAGAATATTGAATTTGGTCTAATAGGACCTTTGGATTGGATCTTGAGGTCTTCATTTTAATTTTGGACACTCAGTTGCTTTCTTTATAATAGCAAAAATGTTGACTTCAGTCAACAGTCTTAGTAAATGACCTCTAAATGTTGTTTTATCGATTCCATTGAGTCCGAAATGTTGTTTACAAGTGAATTTCACATATGGTTTGAGTCCCGAGGAGCATCAAAATCAAAGTTTAGCTTATGCTGGTGTTGATTGCTTAAAGTGGCCTTTAGACATTATAGCGGTGTTAGAACAACTTTGACCAACTGCTAAAGCGTCCAAGAGATCGCTTTAGCGATACATGGGGGGTTCCTTAAGGCCCAAAATTTTCAATTTACTGGTTCAATATTCAAAACACGATATATTGGTCTCTAAAGCTTGTTTGATCCCGTTTGTGCTGCAAATTATCAATAATTGTCGGGGATTTGCTTTGGGGACCTTGGAGCAGAGTTGTGGAGTCGTTTTTACGATAATTCCTCGCCCAAAACCTCTTAACTCTCCATTAATGGTGGTTCTTAAATTCTTAGTGTGTGGGCTTTGGATGAGTTCTCGAACTTCGATTGTGCTCAAATTTTTATCACAAATTCTTTGATCTTGTAAGGGCCTAGTAACGGGTTCAATTTTGAAATTTCATTAACGGGTCCCACGAGCCTATTTTGATCAAATTTTGGACCCAAGTTATATTATATTGATATGGGTATTGTTCTTCTCATTGTAATGTGTAGTTAATTTTATTGATAGTTTTGAGACATTCAGAGAACATGGTCAAAAGGCAGGAGACTCATTGATGGTTTGAGAATGCAATCCGACTTTGAGGTATGCTTCAATCCACTTTCTTAATTGGGATTTTTAGATAATGTTTAGTATGAGGGAGCCTTCTGGAGTTTTTTGGTAGTCCTAGTTGGTCACTTTCTTCCTTTGCCTTAGTCTTATTCTCAGCTGTGAAGTTGTGTTTCCACTTGGTCATCTTTTTGTATTTGTCTTCATTTAGTATTCTTGGAGTTTGGTTATGGCTAGCCATAACTTGGAGGTGTGATTCCTTGTTGTTGCTTTCATTGTTTCTCGGCGGTTGTGTTGATATCTCTCGAGGTTTGTTTGTGATTTGGAGTGAAGTGGTGGTGCTCATCTGTGGCCTCAGACTGTAGCTTCTGTTAGAAGGTGGAACTTTGCTAAGATGGTTCATCTTTATGATGGAGTCAAAGTTATTCGTGGAATATATGATTTGGTTCTTATTCAGGATGTAATGTTTGCTTTTATCGTACTTGGTATCTTGTGTGGTTCATGATGGGAGTTGGTACCCTTGGGCCATTACCGGTCAATTAACTATGTTGATACGCCGCCTACCAGCTTGGTTTCCCTGGGTGGAGTAGTTTGTGGGCTCATAGTGTTGGATTTTCAGGAGTTCCTTTGGTAGGAGTAGGTCACTGGAGCTGGGCTCATTGGAGCCTTGTCATTCACAGGATAGTCATCCTTTGGAATGGAACATTTAGTTTCAAAAGGTGGTGTTTTAGTTGAGATTATTAGTTTTTAAGAATTTGGAGTGGATTTTGCGCTTTGCCCTGAATTGATTTCCTTGTTTTGGCGGTTATCATTTCTCGATATTCAACTGGAGCATGTTGTACCTTTGAGGTTTGTGTTGTTTGGGTTTTTAGGCAGGTATCATATGGTGTTGGAGATGTTCAAGATAACTATGGACCTACAAAATGTTCTTGATTGTTAGAAGATGTTAGATTTGGAGCATAAGGTGAGTATTTCAAAATTTATGAGTTGGCTTGCTTCTGTAATTGTCATGTGTTTGCTCGATTCACTGGTTTCAGAGTGGTGTTGGTTTTCTCAGATGAATCAGGTGCTTTAAGGCAAGCTTGGTTCTGTTGGGAGGGAGTTGGAGCCCAAAAAAGAATTGGAGGAGTTTTTAGAGTTTTGAAGTGAACTTGAGGATTTTCCTCTTAGTCTGAGTTCTGTGTTGGCGTTTTTCGATCTGAGAGGGTAATTGAGGGTCTAACAGAGCATGCGGTCTCGGTATCCTCATTTTTTCATGCCTTTAGGTTGTAACTGTCTTTCTATTTTCGCAGACGAAAGTCCTTTTTAGTAGTGGATATTGTAATGACCCTCCAGGTCATTTCTTCCGCTTTCCAATCTTTTTAGAATTTAGAGTTTTCCTGTAGCAACCCTGCTGGGAGTGGGATTTGGTCGTCGCGTTGTCCATTTGAGTTTTGTGTAAGTTTCCCTGTTTTGGAGAATTTGAAACTTGAATGGTTGACTTCAGTCAAAAGTTCAGGAATACGACCTCAAAATGCAATTCTGCCCGTTTCATCAGCTCTAGAAGGGCCATTATGGGCTAGTAGCATCATTAATTGGTTCGATCCCTGAGGCTTTCGGTGCGAGTTTGTTTCGTTAGGCGTTTTAACTTTGAAGCTTTAACCAAAGTTAGAGTTCTGTCAATATTCTTGGTAAACATGCTCGGATGAGAATTCTTTCATCGTCATGAGTTCCAGAATGTTGAATTTGGTTTAGCCTTTGGTTTGGGTCTCAAGGTCTTCATTTTATCTTTGGGTACTTGATTGCTTTCTTTGTAATAGTTCAATTGTTGACTTCAACCAATATTTTTTGTAAATGACCTCTAAATGTTGTTTTGTTGATTATTTTGAGTCCAGAATGTTTTTTACAATCATATTTCATATATGACTTGTATTCACGGGACTCCAGATGATTCCGGAGCATCAAAATCAAAGTTTAGCATGTGCTCGTGCTGGTGCAATCGCTTAAGCAGCCTCCAAACCACTTTAGCAGTGTTTGACTAGTTTTGACCAGCCGCTAAAGTTACCAAAGGATTACTTTAGCGGTACCTGGATGTTCTTTAGAGCCCAAAACTTGTAGCTCGTTGGTTCAATATTCAAAAGACGATATCTTGGTCTGTAGAGCTCCGTTTGAGCCCATTTTTTGTGAAAATTGTCGGGAATTGTCGAAGCTATGCATTAGGGACCTTGGAGAAGCGTTGTAGAGTCATTTTATGATAATTCCTCACCCCTTAACCTCTTATCTCTCCATTAATAGTGTTTCTTGAATTCTTATTTTTGTTGATGATTTGGATGGGTTCTTGAACTTCAATTGTGCTAAAATTTTGAGCAGAAGTTCCTTGAGATTGTAGGAGGCTAGTGACGGGTTCAATTTTTGAATTTCATTAACGGTCCCACAGGCCTATTTTGATCGAAATTTTAGGCTTGAGTTATATTATAGTGATATGTGTATTGCTCTTCTTGTTGTAATGTGTAGTTGAAGTTATTGATAGTTTCGAGACATTCGAAGAATGTGGTTAAGAAGCAGGCGACTCGTGGATGGTTTGAGATTGCAATTTCGATTTGAGGTAGATGTCGATCTACTTTCTTTGTTGGGATTTTTAGAGTATATTTAGTATGAATTGCATGTGATTTAGGACTGTATTGGTCATATATTAGCCTTCCTTCTATTATTCTACCTTTTCTTGATTCTGTAGGAGCATTGGGCTTTTTGTGGGTGACGAGATCCTTAGTTTAGGATTGTAGCCTGGTATGCTTAGCATGTGTATCTGAGTTAGAATTGGTAATTATGGTCTTAAATTAGGGTTGAGTCCTAGGTGCCTTAGAGTGTGTACTTTCGCCCTTGTAGATGTAAGTTGCTCCCGATAGGGCTTGATTTTGGGTTGTTGACTGCAAGCTTGGTGTTTGAGATCTTGGTGGATCGTCGTAGTGGTAGGTTGACACTAGTTGTGCTTAGTCGTAGACTAGAGCAATGTGATTGGGTATGGTCTCGTTCCTTGAGTTATTTTTGTCCCTTTAATTGATTCAGGATCTCTTCTTGATTCATTTGCTTGTTGATTAGCGGTAGACTTGTTGTGATTTATTGATATATTATTATATTATTGGGACCGAGGCCGTGTTCGAGGAACAGTTGGATCCCGGGTTAGTACTGTGCGTCTTGCTAGTGTGGTAGGATTGTTGTTACATTTATCTGATTGCAAGTGTCTTCTTTGAATGCTAGTGATACATATATTGCATTGGTTTCTCATTCTTACGTGGTTTGTGGTACGATCTTGGCTCATGCATTGGTTCATCATTATCATTCATGGAGAAAGACAGATTTCACTCGACTTTTATTCTAAATTAATTTTAATAGGAGTCGTACAATCTAAATTACTTGTCACATTGATATTTGAGATTTATGAGGGGCGAGGACGTGCTCTTTTTCTACTTGAAACTTGAGAAGGATCTGGGATGTGCTAACCTTTTACTTGACTAGTCGGCGCGCCGACATCCTTTCCTGCGTGTTTTTGGCTACTCATTCCTCCGTTACCACGATGTAGATTACTTGTTGTAAGACCTAGATTCATGCCCATGCAGTGTATACAAACTTCCTGCGTCCCCTATGAGTTTCTCTTGCCGTGAGTACCATTGTATCAGATGAGGGAGCTGCACGAGTCCTATTTCTTCCTCACGGCTGGGAGGTAGGTCTATACACTTGGTTATTGATGGTCCTACTGCATACTATGTGTTCATTGCATTGCCTATCACTAGTTGTCACGATCCAGACCGTCGTGATTGACACCCACACTAACCCTCCGGTGGGAGAACCAAAACTACAGCCCAACTAATCAACTTAACCAAAGTACTACACATTTAAAGCTACGGAAGCAGGTTTAAATAACTATATAATTAATACAGAGTCCCCATAAACTCCGGAAGTTCAACTAACATCTAATAACTAATGCGGAAATGCCCCTAGAACCTGAATGTCATTGTACCAAAACTCTACTAACGAAAAGTGTAAGAACAAGGGGTACAACCCCGAAACTAAACAAACACCTTAAACAAATAGTCTGAGTCCGAAAAGAGTGGACTTAAACAAGAGAGATCCATGGCAGCCTGAAAGAACTGGCTCACCCTTGATTCTGATCACGCTCAATAGTCACCTAGATGAGGTCTATCAATAGCCGCATGAAGAAACCCTGTACTCAACAAAGAAAGAGCAAGTGCAGTATCAGTATACAACCACCGTGTACTTGTAGGATCACACAGTTATCCCAATAAATGCAACATAAGCAAGTAATTACAACATCATAAACATGCATATACCAAACATATACAATATCAATCATCTTATCACGAAACATGCTCAATTCCACATTATCAATAGCAGGTAGATACGAAAACATCAATCACAAACCAGTGGTCCTATCATGGAACTCACACATAAACTGTTAGTGTACCGGTACATGGTACCCGATCCAATGTTTATGCTGGAATATGGTAACCTATCCCATATCTATGCCGGAACGTGGCAACCGATCCCATATTTATGCCGGAACGTGGCAACCAATCCCATATTTATGCCAGAACGTGGCAACTGATCCAAGTTAGTGTGTCGGAACGCAACACCCGATCCATTCAACAAGCCACAATCACAATCACAAGTATATTTTCAAATGATACAATCAAGTCATGATTCATGGCATTCATCATTGATCTATCCTCATTTACAATTAGTGTGATCAATAATGCAACATTCCCATACATACATGTATTATAATGAAGCAAGAACAAACAGACATCACACAACATGAAATCACAACCATCACCTACCTCGAACAAAACTTGAATCTCCTAAGAAACTTGATTCTACCCCTTCCGGATTCTTTCCATTTGTTCTTGGTCTACAAACAATCAATATAACACGAGGATCAATAAACAAGACCTAAATACCCAAATTATAATCAATCAAATCAACCCTAGGTCGAACCCTTGATCTCTATACCCAGATTAGGGCTTTTTCCACCATAAATCTTAGATCAAAACCCTTCCCCATGGATTCGGTGAGTGAAAATCTTACCTTTAGCCTCAAGAATGGTGAAAAACTGTCAAGAAAACACCTGGGGTTCATTCCTTATCTCTCAAAGTTGAAGTTTGCAGAATAAAATGTTTTTGAGGTTTATTTTCGACTTAAGCCGCGTCTGTCCCGCCACAACGGCCTTCACCCCACTGAAGCGGCCTTGCCCTGGTTGGAAAATCCTACCTCAGCGGCTTGCACGGAAACAATGAGAAATTTTAAAAATTTCAAAACCCCGTTTTCACAATACACCTTCATCCCGACACTCAGAAAATACCCATTCGCGCTAAGATTATTTTCGGGAGTTCTACTCGCCCGAATTCAATTCCGTAAAGTCGTACAGATTCCTTAACATCTTAGCTATCTAATCATATGATCAAATTGCTTTATTTCTAATAATGAAATTGTTGACTTCAGCCAATATTTCTAGTAAATGACCTCTAAATGTTGTTTTGTTTAATCTTTTGAGTCTAGATGTTGTTTACAATCATATTCTGTATATGACTTGTGTTCACGGGACTCTGAATAATTCCGGAGCATTAAAATCAAAGTTTAGCATGTGCTTGTGCTGGTGCAATCGCTTAAGCTGCCTCCAAACTGCTTTAGCAGTGTTTGACTAACTTTTACCAACCGCTAAAGTTGCGAAAGGATCACTTTAGCGGTACCTGAAGGTTCTTTAGAGCCCAAAACTTCTAGCTCGTTGGTTGAATATGATACCTTGGTCTCTAGAGCTTTGTTTGAGGCCATTTTTGGTGAAAAATGTCGGGAATTGTTGGGCTATGCGTTGGGGACCTTGGAGAAGCGTTGTAGAGTCGTTTTATGATAATTCCTCACCCCTTAACCTCCTATCTCTTCATTAATAGTGTTTCTTGAATTCTTATTTTTGTTGACTAATTTGGATGGGTTCTCGAACTCCGATTGTGCTCAAAGTTTGAGCATAAGTTCCTTGAGATTGTAAGAGGCTAGTGACGAGTTCAATTTTTGAGTTTCGTTAACGGGTCCCATGGGCCTATTTTGACCAAAATTTTGGGATCGAGTTATATTACAATGATATGGGTATCGCTTTTCTTGTTGTAATGTGTAGTTGAAGTTATTAATAGTTTCAAGGCATTCGAAGAATGTGGTTAAGAAGCAGGTGACTCGTGGATGGTTTGAGATTGCAATTTAGATTTGAGGTAGGTGTCGATCGACTTTCTTGGTTGGGATTTTTAGAGAATATTTAGTAGGAATTCCATGTGATTTAGGATTGTATTGGTCAGATATTTGGCTATCGTCTATTATTCTACTTTTTTCTTAATTCCGTAGGAGCATTGGGATTTTTTTGGGTGACGAGATCCTTAATTTAGGATTGTAGCCTGGTATGCCTTACCATGTGTATCCTTGTTAGAATTAGTAATTATGGTCTTAAATTATGGTTGAGCCTTAGGTGTAGAGTGTGTACTTTCACCATTATAGATGTAAGTTGCTCCCGATAGGGCTTGATTTTGGGTTGTTGATGGTATGCTTGATGTTTCAGATCTTGGTGGATCGTCATAGTTGTAGGTTGACACTAGTTGTGCTTAGTCATAGACTAGAGCGGTGTTATTGGGTATGACCTCATTCCTTGAGTTATTTCACCCCCTTTAATTGATTTAGGAGCTCTTCTTGATTTATTTTCTTGTTGATTTGCAAGAGACTTGTTATGATTTATTGATCTATTATTATATTATTGGGACCGAGGCAGTGTTCGAGGACCAGTTGGATCCTAGATTAGTACTCTACGTCTTGCTAGTGTGGTAGGATTGTTGTTACATTTATCTGATTACAAGTGTCTTGTTTGAATGCTAGTGATACATATATTGCATTGGTTACTCATTCTTACGTGTTTGTGGTACGATCCTGGCTCATGCATTGGTTTATCATTATCATTCATGGAGAAAGACTGATTTCACTTTGCTTTTATTCTAACAGGAGTCGTACCACCTAAATTACTTGTCACATTGATATTTGAGATTTATGAGGCGCTGAAGTGCTCTTTTTCTACTTGAAACTTGAGAGGGATATGGGATGTGCTCAACTTTTACTTGACTAGTTGGTGTGTCGAAGTCCTTTCCTGCATGTGTTTTCCTACTCATTCCTCCGTTACCACGATGTAGATTACTTCTTGTAAGACCTGGTGTAACACCTCAAAAACCAGACCCAATTTTTTTTAAAGAAAAATTACGTGAAGCAGTGAACCACAGAAGGGTTCACAGACCGTGATAAGGTCCACGGTCCATAGATCTGTCTGTGGTCCATAGTTGGACTCCACCAATCCCAGACGTCCGACCACGGGACCCTTCACGGGCCGTGGTCTTGACAACGGACTGTGGTGGCATCTGTAGAAATAAGGCAGTAGACCCTCCCCCTCTTGCCATCCGTTAGACCCCCTCGCCCAAGTGAAGAACACGGGCACCTTCATGATTCATGGTCCCTCACACGGGTCGTGGGGGCGTCCGTGAAGTCTAAACATTAGACTCCCAGACCTGTGCCTCCAGACCTCAGCCCAAGTAAGGACCACGGGGACCTTCACGGTCCGTGGTCCTCCATACGAGCCGTGGTAGTGGCTCGTGGACCATGCCACCAGAACCACATGACCAAGTGAAGACCACGAGGGCCTTCACGATCTGTGGTCCCTTTTACGGTCCGTGAATGGGGCTGTGGTCAGTCCGTCTGCAGTTTTAAGTCATGGGTCTTCTGGTCTTTTCCTATTTCATTGGACCCCTAAACTACATCAAATTAACCGTAAACTACATCGTTTTAACCCTAAACTACGTAGTTTTGATTAGTTTTAGCCTAGAAACATAACTAGAACTTACCTAAGTCAAATCTTTCATCAAAACGTAGAAAATTAGAGCGTAAAAAAGAGAATGAGGCAACCAAACCCTAGTTCAAGAACGCAACAAGGTTCCATCAGTTCCAACCCCGAAATTGAAAGATTTCTCTGTGGAATTCTTCACCAGGTATGTGGGATTTCACTAGTGGGTTCCTCTCAGCCATTAGGTCCCTTGAATTCACTCAGATTTTTGATTCCCTATTACTAACTAGACTTAGGGTTTCTAGAATTTCAGCATATTATCATGAATTAGTTATTGTAATGATCAAAATCAAATTATCACGTTATTACTCAATTTCTTGCATGTATTTCAGAACCCTAGCTATGTATTTCTTTAAGTTCTTGAATTACACATGCTAGGTTAGATATTTTAGTATTTCAGATATACGTGCCTCAGTTTTGAATGTGTCTTTATGAGTATATAAATGAACAATCTCAGTTTGCATGTCAATTTTGAGCTTGATTCAAATAATAGCTCCTTATGTCAAATATATTCCTGCATCCAGAGAAAAATAGTAAATTTGAAAAGCAAGATTGGGTCATACCTGTGCTTGCTTTGATTTCGGAATTGCAGTCCATTGTGATGAAATTTTTGAAGATTTCTCAAAAATTTCTCCCCTAGTTTAGAATATAAGATATATACCCACTTTATTAAATATTGTCATGAAATGTTTGAGGTTCCGTAAAAAATTCTGCCCCAGTTTCATTTGTGGGGGACTTTGTGATCCTGCTTCACTCAAAGAAAATTATTAGTTCAAAAGAAAAGTGACTGTCTTGTATTTGGACATTAAGGCTCGACTTTGAATCTAAATGCCAATTATGTTCAAGGTTGGGTCAATTAGCATCAGATTTGGGAAAGAATGCTTTGAACGACCATGGAAAAGAAGAAAATTTTATTTGAAAGAGACCGGACCCATCAAAGGGCTGCCTACGTATCCAAAAGGACATTAGGTCAAACGTAGTTCAGGAATACAAGGAAAATGAAAGGAATAAAAGAAAGCCTTTATCACAAGGTCTATAGGAAAAGATAGAGATACTTTGCTCATAAGAGTCTTGTCCTCGTCAATTTCTCTGATGTGATTTGTTCTTCCTTGTCAAGTGTCTTGAATACATATTTGTAGGGTCACCTTGAACAATGATAGCATTCACCATAGCAGGAACACAGTTGTCGTTTAGTCATTCCTGTTGCACTATAATTTTTCTCTTTTCAATCATATTCTGAATCTTATTTCTCAATGCTGGACATTCCTCGGTTTCATGACCTTGAATATTTGAATGATAAGCACAATTCTTGGATAGATCAAAAGTTGAAGAAGAGTGCTTAGGAATCCATCCTTTTCTTGGTCTTAAAAGTCCTTTAGCCCATAATCTCTGAAAAATGCCAGTCAAAGTTTCCATTAAGGACGTAAAGGTACGAGGCTTCCTTACCTTAAGTTGAGATACTTGCTGGTCGTAAGGCTTGAAGCGCATACCACATGAATAAAAAATAGTTTGAACTTGCTCAGTGTTCGGATTACTTTGTTTTAGAGGTATAGAGGTGGATACATTCGTACTTCTTTTATCCAATGGATTTTCAGTACTTGAAGAGGAATTTGTTCATCAATAATTCTCCCAGACTGAATGCCATATTTCAATTCTTTTCCAATTTGAATTAGACTGTCAAAGATTAAAATACATGCGAAGTACAGTCTTGTAGTATATACCATCAAGTGATCTGATGAGAGTTTGGACTAACTCCTCTTCATGAGGTAAATGACGTACCTTGGAAGCTTCCATTCTTCATCGTATGACATATTCCTCAAAAGATTCATGACTCAATTTCCTTACATCGAGCAAGTCCAACATTGTAGGATAATCCTTATTATTAAACTTGTATTGTTCCACAAAGTCTTGAGCCATGCCTTCCCATGCGAGCCATTTGTCAAAGTCTTGTTTGACGCACCAGGTGAGGGCTTATTCCTGATAAGCTTTGAATAAATAACCTCATCAAGAGAGCTTCATTATTTTCCAAGCCAACTAATCTGCTGCAGAAATCCTTGAGATGTACAATTGGGTCCCCATGCCCGTCAAACATGTTGAATTTTGGAACTTTAAATCCCGATGGCAATTCAACTCCTGGATGCAAACATAATTTCTTATACCTCAGGTCATGAGCAGGTTTTGAGTTGTCTTCTGTCTACCTTTTTCTCCAAGTCATGCATTTTTTGATGTAGTACATCTAGCTAAGACTTCTCCATTTTATCATGTATTCTCTCACTTTGCAAAGCATCAAAATTGATGAGCATCAGAGATATTTGTTGAGGGAGAGTGCGAACGGGAATATGATGAAGATAGATAGTCCAAATTGTACTTTGTATTGGATGAGAAAAAGGGTGATTGGATTTTTTTTGAATGTTGAACATATTTGTCATATTGCAGATTCTTAGTTGAGCCAAAGTCCAAATACTAGACAACCTTTAAGCAAAAGAAGTAAATCAAACACAAGCACGAGATACTACAAGCCAAAATTCATAATTTCAAAATGAGTGACGCAATACTTTCAGCACGCAACAATAATGAAAATGTTAAAGCAAATAAATGCCCTAAAAGTAGAGGACCTCGTTGAGCCAGAGGTAGGCCTAAAACGACAAATAAATAATGCACAATAATTTATTCAAATCATATTTTACCAATTTGGAGTTTAGAGTCTAAGAAGATTCTGAACTCCATTTTGATATAATTTGGCTTGGTTCAATTATTATGATCACGTTGACACATAAAATGCATTTTGTCTGAGGGTGTTGGGGCCCTTTTAGACGATAGGGTGGCTACTAATTGTGCTGATTGACACTAAGGGTCAAACCACCTAGGGCTTATGTAGCATGTATGACCTAATTAAGATTTCTAAGAGTTGGTTCGAGATGAACTTGAAAGGGATTCTATGCGAGAAGGCTTATGGTTTCCCGGTAGTAATAGTATATGTTCCGTCCATGCATATGCCGACTCTCTATAATGGGTATTTGAAGAGAAATGAAGTATTTGTGAGAGGTGCAAAGGCACAAAATCATGATATAAATTTTTTTTAAAAATGAAAAGAAAGGAAGAAGAGGGTCCCAATTGGGGGAAGTATGGCTGGAGTGACAGTTTATTAAAGCAGTAAACATTTAGCATGTAGATGAAAATCAGTAACACATAAACAATTATATAAAGCAGTAAATAAATAAATACATAAATAAGCATGCAAACACATAAAGGAATTAAGCAAATAAGGAAAGGAAATAGGGATTAACATGAAAATAAACAGTATAAGGAAAACAAATAAACAATGAAAGACATATAAAAACTTAGCATGCTAATGACCAAACAAACAATAAAGTAAACCCCATATAAAGCATGAAATATGTAATGGTAAGAACCTAGAATCCCCAACAGAGTCGTCATTCTGTCGCACCTCATTTTTTTCAAAACGAGCTTTTGATGCACGAACTAACAACTCTTTTGGGTTTGGGGCTGATTGAAGAGTCGCCACCAAACGAATTAAGGCGCGTTAGGGAACCTATCTAACCTAACTAATCTAACTAAAAGTCAATGAACCAGAGATCGGGTAAGGGTTCAAATTACCTTGATGGAAAGGTGTTAGGCATCCCTCGAGGTTCACAAATGTGGGTACCGACTGTATATCATCCAATTTATGTAGGGGTTACAAGTAGAAATTAAGGTCACTTCATTTATTGGTTATTTAAATTAAACATGCTTTCTAGGTGATATAATAAATAAACTAAATATTAAACAATTAATAAAGAGAGGAGCAATGAGACATAAATTGCACAATTAAATAGGTGAATCAATTTTATTTCATTTAAACTACCCCAAACGATTATAAATATAAAACAAATAAAAATGGAAAGGATATGGGAGACCATGTAAACCAACATACTTTACGGATCACCACTCGACTTATTATTCGATCAGCTTTACATTCGGAAAGACAACCAATGTTTGTCGTTTTAGGCCCGAGTCAATATCATCATCTCCGTAGGGCCTAACTACCCCTATTCCACCTTCCGCATACATAACATCCTAAAAGGTGCTTAGCGCCCTCGCTTAATGTCTAAAAGGCATTGAACTACTAATAGGGAGGTTTTAGACTAAACTAAAAATAAAGGGTCCTAATTAGCCCCCCTAGACACCAAAACAAATAGGACGAGCATTTAACATGTAAATCTCAAGTTGACCTCTAGATTTTAATTATTAGCATGCTAGCAAACACAGAGACAGACATTATAACAGTTCATTGAATTTAGAGGGTAGAAAAATATTACAAATGTAGAAAGCAATTATTATTCGATTTTAAGGAGGGAAAGAAAACATTACAGTGGCAGAAAACAGTCTATTAGTTATAGAAAACATATCAGATTATTGTTAATTAATATGCTGGCACCAACAGAGTTAAAAGAGCTTACAGAACAGTTGAAAGATCTCCTTGGTAAGGGTTTTATTCGACCAAGTGTCTCACCTTGGGGTGCTCCGGTCTTATTAGTGATAAAGAAAGATGGTTCCCTTAGGATGTGTATAGATTACCGCCAATTGAACAAGGTTACCATCAAGAATAAGTATCCTCTTCCAAGAATTGATGATATTTTCGAGCAACTTCAGGGCGCTTCTTGTTTTTCGAAAATAGACCTGAGATCAGGTTACCATCAACTGAAAGTAAGGGAATGTGATATTCCATAGACAACATTCAGGACCCGTTATGGTCATTATGAGTTTCTGGTCATGTCGTTCGGTTTAACTAATGCACCTTCAGCGTTCATGGACCTTATGAATAGAGTATTCAAGCCTTATTTAGATATGTTTGTTATCGTATTCATTGATAACATTCTAATATATTCGAGGAATGAGGAAGATCATGCTAACCATCTTAGAATAGTTCTCCAAACTTTAAAGGATAGAGAGTTATATGCCAGGTTCTCTAAGTGTGAGTTTTGGCTTGAGTCTGTGGCATTCTTAGGCCACATTGTGTCTGGAGAGGGAATTAAAGTTGATACTCAAAAAATAGAGGTAGTGCAGAATTGGCCTAGACCCACATCTACAACTGATATTAGGAGTTTCTTGGGTTTTGCTGGATATTATAGAAGGTTCGTAGATGGGTTCTCATCTATTTCATCTCGTTTGACCAAGTTGACTCAGAAAATAGTGAAGTTTCAATGGTCTAAAGCTTGTGAGAAAAGCTTTCAGGAATTGAAAAAGAGGTTGACTATTGTCCTAATATTGACCTTACCAGAAGATACGAAAGGCTTTGTTGTATATTTTCATGCGTCCAGAGTTTGTTTAGGTTGTGTGTTAATGCAGAATGTCTAAGTTATATCTTATGCCTCCAGACAACTTAAGGTTCACGAGAGGAACTACCTAACCCATGATCTAGAGTTGGCTGCCATAGTATTTGCTTTGAGGATATGACGTCATTATTTGTATGGTGTTCATATCGATGTATTCACTGATCACAAGAGTCTTGAGTATGTGTTTAGTCAGAAATAGCTTTATCTCAGAAAGATAAGGTGGTTAGAGTTACTCAAAGATTATGACTTGAGTATTCTTTATCACCCAGGTAAGGCTAATGTTTTTGCTGATGCCTTGAGAAGATTATCTATGGGTAGTACCGCCCACTTTGAGGAAGATAAGAAAGGGTTAGCATAAAAAGGTGCATAGGCTTGCATGACTAGGAGTTCGACTAATGGATTCCAAGAAAGGAGGAGTAGTGGTGATGAATGGGGTTGAATCATCATTAGTGTCAGAAGTAAAAGAGAAGCAAGACCAAGATACCATTTTGCTTGAATTGAAGGCAATTGTTCATAAGCAAAAAGTAATGGCTTTTGAACTAGGGGGAGATGGTGTTTTGAGGTATCAAGGTAGATTGTGTGTACCAAGGGTGTATGAACTTCAAGAACGGATTATGGAGGAAGCTCATAGCTCCAGATATTCTATCTATTCGGGTTCCACAAAGATGTATCGTGATTTGAGAGAAGTTTATTGGTGGAGTAGTATGAAGAAGGCCATTACAAAGTTTATTGCTAAGTGCCCGAATTGCCAATAAGTTAAAGTAGAGCACCAAAGGCCCGGTGGTATGGCTCAGAATATAGAACTTCCGAAATGGAAGTGGGAGATGATCAATATGGATTTCATCACAGGTTTACCAAGGTCTCGCAGGGAACATGATTTTATTTGGGTGATTGTAGATCGAATGGCCAAATAAGCCCACTTTTTACCAGTAAAGACTACCCATTCAGTAGAAGATTATGGCAAGTTGTATCTTCAAGGGGAGTCAGACTCCATGGGGTACCGGTATTGATTATTTCAGACAGAGGAGCACAATTTACTGCACAGTTTTGGAAGTCATTCCAAAAGGGCTTGGGTTCAAAGGTGAACTTGAGTATTGCTTTTCATCCTCAAACAGATGGTCAAGTAGAGCGCACTAATCAGACTTTAGAAGACATGTTGAGGGCCTGTGTGATTGATTTCAAGGGTAATTAGGATGATCACCTACCTCTCATAGAGTTTGCTTATAACAATAATTACCACTCTAGCATCCAAATGGCTCCTTATGAAGATTTTTATGGGAGAAGATGCAGATGTCTTATTGGATGGTTTGAAGTTGGTGAAACTGGGTTGATAGGACCAGACTTAGTTCATCAAGATATGGAAAAGGTGAAATTTATTCAAGAGAGGTTGAAAACAGCGTAGAGTTGTCAGAAATCCTACACTGTTATTAGGAGAAAGGAGTTAGAGTTTGAAGTAGATGATTGAGTATACTTGAAAGTTTCACCCATGAAGGGTGTTATGAGGTTTGGTAAGAAGGGGAAGCTTAGTCCCCGATATATTGGCCCTTGCAGGATATCAAAAAGGGTTGGTAATGTAGCTTATGAGTTGGAGCTACCACAAGAGTTAGCCACAGTTCATCCGGTATTTTACATATCCATGTTGAATAAGTGCATGGGCAATCCTTCATTGATTATACCAACTGAAGATATTGGGATAAAGGATAGCTTGTCTTATGAGAAGATTCCTGTTCAGATTCTAGATCGCCAAGTTCACAAGTTGAGAACAAAAAAGGTAGCATCAGTCAAAGTCCTTTGGAGAAACCAATTTGTTGAGGAAGCTACTTGGGAAGCTGAGGAAGATATGAAGAAGATATATCCACATCTCTTCGAATCAGGAGAAGTTCCAGACCAAGGTACTAATTCTCTTCTTAGTACTCTTTAATTGATATACTTGATATGTTAGATTTGATTGTTGAGTGTTTGAGCTAATTGTTTGATGTTACACCCTTAGCCTAGTAAGATTAATCTCATTCGAGGATGAATGTTCCCAATGGGGAGATATTGTAACATCTCGCTATTTGAAAGAACTAGGAAGAGTTAAAAATTGGAAATAGTCATTTTAGGAAAGAATGGAAAATCTGGAAAAATTGGTTAAGTTATGTAAGTATGGTTTTTGGTTAACTTCAAACCATCATAAATCCTATATCAGGATGAGTTAAGTGTACTTCCAAATTCCGTAGGAAATATCGTTGAATTATCTTTCCAACGCCGCCAAGTTTGCACAATTCCGAGTTCGTATGAGTGAAATATGTCCATTGGAAGTTGGGTTGTTTGGATAAGGAAAGTCCAATCCGGATTTTGAAAGGGTAGTTTGGTCTTTTCCTTGCCCAATTGTTTTATTTCGTTTTTGGTAATTAAGTTAGGGTATAATCAGAATTAGATCAGTTTACACTTTTACCAAAAAACGCTAGGGCTTGGAGAAAAGAGAAAAGAGGAGAAAGGAGAAGAAAAGTTCACAGTTCATCGAGTTCTTGGGGATTTTCGTGTGGATTTCGCCAAGGGTTAATCCCTACGAGGTATGTGAAACTCTCATAGCATTGAGTTTGTTCATCCACACGCCAATCATGTTTAGTTCAGCGAAATTTGTTCTAGAAAGTTGGAAGTTGATGGTATTGAATTGTGTTCTTGAATATTGACTTTCGTTCTTGAGTTAAGTTGGGATTGTTGAGTTCTTGAGGAAATCATGTCGATTTTAGTGTTGTTTATGCATAGATTCTTAGGTACATATACTGGTTATCTGAATCTAAAGAGAATTTGGGAAAAAAGAACTAAATTTAGGCGAATTGGGGCTGGAAAATGAAGAAGGAAAAAGTCGGGCGAATCTGGGCACTAAGTCCGCGTCGCGGACCTGCTCCTCAGTTTTGGGAAAAGTCTCTTCGTGTCGTGGAGCGGTCACGGACCTTTCTATCTCAAAAGTTATTTTTGCGACCAAATAATTAAATACATCTCCACGTCGCGGACCTGCTTTCAGACAGTGATTTCTTGATCTTTTCTCATGTTTAACTATCTAAAAACACTCTTAAACATCATGAGATCCTTCCTATCACAACTCACAATCCTTGAATCCATAAATTCAAATTCAAGGAAAGTTAAGAGTCAAGTCTAGAAGTTAAGAATCAAGTCAAGGGAAGTTCATTAAGTATTTCAAAAGTCTTTCACAAATGTTTTAACTTTGTTTTAAGACTTAAGCTTTGAGTTGAGGAAAGAGTAAGAGTAAAGTTCATTTCTTCAAAGATTATACGAAACTAAGTATTCCCAAGAGTTAAAAATGTTTTCACATTTGAGCAAGAAGGGAAACACCAATTTCCAAAAGAGCTTTAAGCTAAGTTTTGAGTAATTATCTCAAACCAAAGAAAGAAGTTTTGTTTTAAAAAAATATGAGCTAAGTATATTTTAGGAGTAGTATTGAGCACCGATATAGGGATGCGAGTTCATAATAACTCAAGTCTCCATAAACCATGTAGCCATCATGGGTAGTAAATGATCATACTTTTTAGATGATTCCTTAAGTTCTTTTTAGCAAAGACTAGTGGACATTTCTTGCAGCGTGGGCAAGGCGTTGTATCACAACTTAGGCTCATAGTGGTGGTTGTTGGTTAGAGAATCTCCCACAGTATTATAATACTTTTATGTAATTGAGTTGTTATTGTATTTCTTTAAATACATTGAGTTGTGATTTATTATTTTAAATGCTTTGTATAAACTGCACCTTTATTGTTGTTTGTACTTTGCATTGTGTTGAGTTATTTATGAGTTGAGTAAAACCAAGGTACTTGTCCCTTTCAGATTCCTTTCAAGCTTACGTTATGTTTAGTGTTCCCCTCGCATACTCGTATATTCAATGTACTTGTAACAACTTGTATCCTAGATAGACCAAAAATGCAGACTTTGAGAAGTTGTAGGTGCAACCCACGGTTGCCATCCACGGATCGTAGGTCAGACCACGGTCCGTGCTGGTGGTCCGTGGTTCACCACTGCAACCCCTCCCAAAACCCAGCTCAGAAAATTGGCTAAGTCTCGATCCACGGACAGACCTACGGTCCGTAGGTCAGACCACGGTCTGTAGTTTGTGTCTATGGATCAAGACTCTTTTACCCAGCCTCTGACACAAACTACGATCGACCTGCACGTACCGTCGTTCGATCCACGGTCCGTAGGTCTGACCGTAGATGAGGGTCAGCAACTAATTAGATGAAAATTGTTGATGGGATCAACTTCAAATGGTCATAACTCTTAGCAAAAAAGGAATTATGTGTATCATGACCTATCATATGATAGATAATTGAATCCTCTTTCCAACGCCACCGAGTTTGCTAAAATCCGACCTCCGAGTAAAACATTATGTTCGTTTTAGTGAAGGCATGTCGAGCAGGCTTGACTTACGGACCCAATCTACGGACCGTCGATTGAATGACGGCCCATCAGTTTATTCCGTCGATCACTCCGACAGCATTTAAGTCAGGGGTCTTTTGGTCTTTTCCTATTTCGTTTAACCCCTAAGATACGATGTTTAGACCCTAAATCATGAGGTTTTAGTCAGTTTAAGCCTAGAAACATAACTAGAACTTACATAAGTCGAGTCATTAATCAAAACATAGAAAATTAGAAGCAAGAGAGGACAAAAAGGTCAAGAACCCTAGTTCAAAAACGCAACAAGTTTCCTCCAGTTCCAGCCCATAAATCAAAGGATTTCTTCATGGAATTCGTCACCAGGTATGTGGGATTTCCCTAGTGGGTTCCTTTCGCCCATTAGGTCCGTAGTTTTCAGTCAGTTTCTTGATCACCTTATTATGACTAGACCTAGGGTTTCTTGAATGTTAGAATTATTGGGTTTTTGCTGTTAGAATAATCCAAATCAGATTAGTATGTCAATATTCAGTTTATTACATGAATTCCAGAACCCTAGCTATGTATTTCTTTAGTTCTTGAATTACACATGCTAGGTCAGATATTTCAGTTATTCAGTTATACATGCCTCAGTTTATGAATACATCATTATCATATTAATTGTTGCATTCTCAGTTTTGCATGTTCAGT
>JAJOOO010020919.1:0-10702 GCA_029582685.1 Solanum piurae
ATGTTTTTAATATTGATATTGCAAGTTATTTATTTTAGAAAATTAGGTTGCAATCGAAAATTAATTATCATATTTTTTTGTTGAAAAAATAGGTTTTACTAGCGAATGGTTGTTGGAGCCTTAGTCGCCACTAAAAATCACTCATAACCTTTAGTGGCAATATTTTGGGATTTTGTGGCGACTTTGTCGCCACTAAAGGTCAAGTTCTTTTGTAGTGAATCTTAATTGGCAACGCTTAGGTGGAGGGATTAGTCCCATGTGGCTTGCCACGCCACTAAAAATTTGGGGTGTTAACTCTTGAGGGTATTTGTGGTCTCCTTGGATAACTGCGGGGGTATTTTTGATCCCAAAATGTAATGGAGGATATAAGTGGTCTATTTCGCATAGTTCAGGGGTAATTTTGACCCTTTTCCATTTTTTTTATTGGGAATGAGAAATGGGCTGGGTCGGTAGTATATTATGAAGTGGGCTGCTGGAAAGGTTGGAGGAATAATTGAGAAATGGGCCAAGTGAATTGCAATTGGTTCATTGATGTGAACATAACCAAATTGAATTTAATTAGCAAACTCGACTAATAAATAAGATCAATTATTATTTTATTAGAAAAAAAATGGCATGCAAATTTTGTTATACTGGCAGAACAAAAAAAAAGAATGTTCCTAATAACTTTACAATTACATTAGTTATGGTTGTGGAAAGGATGTTTGTCCGGACTTTCTTTGACAATATAAGGTCATAATAATTTTTACTTACATATAGTAGATGATGAATTTTCTTGACCAAAAATCTTGTCTGCTCGCCACTGTACATTACATTTACACCTCTTGAAGTACGTCCCTTCCCTCAGCGGCGCAGACACATGTATGCCAGGGTGTCCACCCTTCGTCGAAAAAAAATATCACATATACAAGTAAAATGATACACGAAGTGATTGAATAACATATTTTGGATACCCTTGACATAATAGGTTGTTATAGCCTAGTGGTTTAAGATGTATTGAATGTGTGTTTAGACATCTTTAATGAGTTGGTACTTGTGTGTTCAAATTTCACTTGCAACAATTGCTTCTCCTTTTGTTTAATTTTTAGACCCTCTTCATGAAATTTCTGGTTCCGCTCTTAGACTTTGAGTGAATGTGCACGACTACCCTTATTCCCTTTCTAGTATACAAAAGAAATTGAAGCAAAACCAAACGAACTTTGGACTTTTGTCCTGTTAACACTAACTTCTTTTTTCATAACAAGTCATCTTCACCATTAATATCAAAACACTGGTTTTACAAGTAAGCTTAATTCTGATCATGTTTAATAGTAATTGTTTCAAAAGAAGACACAACATCCCCCTATATATTCTTCTCTGCATTTTGTAAGCAATTGATTTTGCATTCACATGAAGTCTTGTTAGCTGAGGCAACATCGACGACATTAATTGTTTACCTTCGCCTTCGCACAATCTTCCAATATAATTTCTCTCTTCTCCATGGGAAATTAGGGTAAAACGAAGCTCTCTGTTATCTTCTAAATTACTATAATATTTAAACTGACCTGATAATATTTGACTGCAGATTAAACAATTGACAATGTCGTTCATACAACCAGATGAATCAGATAACACGTACATAGTTAAGAACTTAATTCAAGTTGTGATAGCAGTAGAGCTGTAAAAAAGGGCCGGCCCAGCCCCATTGGGCCCAAGCCTCGAGGGCCAAGGAATTTGAAGGGTTAGGGCGGGCCGGCCTTCATTTGGTAGGGCCAGAAAATGCTCAACCCAACCCAACCCTAGAAGGGCCGAGGGCTGGGGCGGGCTAGCCCTTATATTTTTCTTTTTTATTTTTCTTTTTCTTTTCAAATTTATAATTCTATAACATCAAAAAAAATGAAAAGATTTTCAAATCAAATATGACAAACAATGATGTTGTTTCAATAACACTAACAAAAATCTAGTGTAATTAGCATGTATCTCGCATACTGGATATGCAAGTGAGATAAGAGAGTGACAAGCAAGATAGGAGGGAGGCGAGGGCGCGAGATTTGTATATGTATCCTAGATACATGTGAATCTACTTGGATAGAGTGTATCTAGAACAAATTAACCCAATTTTGAATCCATATATTTTGAGATACTATCTGGGTACGAAGATTTATAATATTACAACATAGCGTGCATTCAAATAATTAGATTATATACTAGTGAGATTATTGTAAATTACTCTTAAATAAAAAGTTTTGGCCCATGGGCCGACCCCTGCCCAGCCTCGATCAAGCCTCAAGGGCCAAGGGCTTATATGGGTCGGGCTTATAAGCCCTAGTTTTAAATGGGCTTGAAAAATCATATCCCAACTCTACTCCAATAACGGGTAGGGTTGGACTGGCCCCACGGACTAAGCCCATTTTGACGGCTATAGATAGCAGTAATCGTTATGGGTGTTGTTTTACTTTTTATATTTCTACTTGTTAAAATAGGGCAGAAATGGGCAATTAAAAGACGTGGACAAGCAACTCTTCGCTTGTTTTCACGTCTGCCCTATTCTGATATAGAGTCAGGTGACCGTGACACTACATGTCGAATATGTTTATCCGACTTTGAGTCAACAGACAATATTTATATTCTTCAATGCACTCACTTGTACCACAGTGAGTGCATTTCAACTTGAATGCGCCGCCAAATTACGTGCCCAACATGTCGTCGCAATTATGGCAATATCTATACGTCGTGGATCACTTGTTTGGTTTAGTTTTATTATTCTACGTACTATGTAATAAATGTTCTACGTACTATGTAATTTTTTTTAAAAAATGCACTATGTAATAATTTTATTATGCTAGTAAGTAATAAAAAGTTCGTTTATCCATTTTAGCAACAATTTTAAGGTGTCATTTTTGTGAATTGTGGGCCCATTAATTTTGTAATTTGATACATTTATTAGCTGTCATTATTAAAACAATGTGGGCCTCACTAGAATTAATCATTTTTATCTGAAATGGTAAAGCTTCTTTCAAGTATAATACACCTTCAGGTATATTATAGTCACACAAATAATTAAGGCTTGAGCTTCTCCTTCAAAATTATCTTCTCTTTTTTGTCAAAATTTTGGAAACACGACACCGAATTTTTCTTACTCTTTGTTCTATTATCTAAATGATTTCAATGTATATAAAAAAAGAAATAGTTTAGACTATGATAATTTAAATTTTATGGAGAATGTAAATTTACAAAATAAAATACATGTTTGCATTAAAGAACGATATTGAATTCTCATATGATTTCGTTGGTCTTTTTAATTTTTAATTATTGTGAGTCAAATTTTTAACATAAGATTTTTGCCACTTTTTATTAAGCATGTTAGATAGAGCGCGAAGTATTAATAAATACAAATAATTATGTCATCATTAAGTGTATTTAGAATATGAAAATTCACCGAGTACAATTATATATAGATGTTGTTGGAATTTTTCTTCTTTGCGCCAAGTTGTCATTTTTCTTTGATTCATTTGTCTTTATAAACTCACAAGACAAATAATCGAACCGAAGTCTGAAGTTTATATTTACAAGGTAAGAAATATGTTAAATATTTTATTAATTTAATAAAAACATTTATTTAAAAGGCGATACAACACTCACAACCTTTAAATCATGAATTCGCCTCTGATTTGAAATAAGTAATTAATGTTGAAGCTTAAATATAAAGAAAAAAAAAACTTTTGATATGCTAAAAGTGAACCGTAAAAATTTGAAATTTTATTTGAAGTTATGTTTTAAATTTGACAATCACTTTATAATTTGTTTTCTAACTTACTTTTAAAATAATAACAGTATAGTACATTCCAATACGACTATTATTTCAAATATTATATAACATATAATCAAGTATTATAATTAGTTCTATTGGACCCGTGCGATCAATACATGAGATACGCTCAATCAAATCGCCACACTTCTTTGCTATTTGAAACTGAATTTGAAAGTCAGATGACAAATAAATTTCTCTATTAGCTTCACTTACTATCAAAATATATTATAATAATTTTTATTAATTTTTAAATTATATATAATATATAAGAGAAAATGGTCAAAAGCCCCCCCTCCAAACCTATATTCGGATTTTCAACTACACACTTTAATTTTACGAGAGTCCTATCACCCCCCCTCATGAACTGTCTAAAACTGAAATAATTACCTCCCTAAATGCTTAATTGGTAAAGTGAGTGTATTTCACTCTCTTTGAGAGAGTGAGCACAAAAGGCAAATATTAAAACTTTATTTTTAATATCTCTTTTTATAAATATATGTAATTTTTTAAATTTATTGTCCTTCTCCATAGAAATAAAGATCAAATTCCTCCATCATTCACCATCTCTAAACCGTCATTGCCACCATCGTCTTCACCGGATTTACCATTGTTGATTTCACACAAGCTTTTAAACTCTCATGTAATTTTTTTTATAAACCAATCAAATCAATTAAAAATAAAATGAGATGTATTTATATTACCTAAAAAAGGGGTTTGGATCAGATTTGTTCGTCATCTCTCTTTCCCTCACCTCACTTTTTTTAGTTTGTTTTTAGGTTTCCCTCCCATTACTTTGACAACTTTATCTTTTTACACGTCATTTAGTTTCTGAACTCGTAATATCACTATCACATTCTTCTTTCATAAAATTACAGTTATGAATTGCTAACGACTTTGTGGATTAATTTTGAGTTAATCGTTTCACTTCATAGCCCTGCTGCAAGGATTAATTCAATGTATATAATTTAATTAATCCACTTAATTACCATGTCAATTTTAGTTGATAGTGATACCTGCAGCCACTTGATAACACAAAGGACAAAAAGATTCCAAGAAGAAAAGGGAATAATAAGAAGAAATGTCAAGACAATGATGTGATAGAATTAATATTTGAAAAGTCAATGAGAAATAAAAATAAAGACCTATGGAAATTCAAAGAAAAAAAATTCAAGAATATATCAAGAAAATAGTTAATTTGGATTTGGTAAGATTGAAAAATCAGCGTATATTGATTAATAAAAGAATTAAATACGTTTACGAGTAAGAATTTACAAAGATTTTTAATTTTAAAGAGAAAATAAAAAGTCACAATAATTTTAATCTCAAAATAGGAATATAAAACCACAAAAAATTTAGTCTCAAACAAATAGATGATATGACGAACATAAAAATAAAAATAAAATTAATAATAATAATAATAATAACAATAATAATAATAATAATATAAATTTCTTAAGCTTGTTATCTATTTATATCCTAAGTAAATAATAGATTTAAATACA
The DNA here is from genome assembly GCA_029582685.1 of Solanum piurae. Lineage (NCBI taxonomy): Eukaryota > Viridiplantae > Streptophyta > Magnoliopsida > Solanales > Solanaceae > Solanum > Solanum piurae. The sequence goes on from JAJOOO010020919.1 coordinate 5,293, forward strand.
AATTCATCATGTGTATTTAAAAAAAATTATTCCCTCATAGTATTCGAAGTATAGGTTTATTTTCTCGTAGGTAGTGGCAGTGGCAGAGCCAAGTGGGTGGGAGAGAGTTCATCCAAAATCCTTTTGGCAAAAAATTAGACTATACATGCAAAATTAAAATTATTTTTTATGTATTGTAACTACATGCCCCCGTCGTTATAGAAAAGCCAACGGAGAAAAATTTTAGGCCAGATTTTTTTTTGGTAGTAACTTGAAATTTCTCAACCTAGTCCAGATTTGGACAAAATCGGAGTCAGTATGGGCTAGGGAAATCTGGTAACAACTGAGCGATCTAATTTGAATTTGATCACATGAGTAGATAGCTAAGACGTTAAGGAACTCATACGACTTTACGGAATCTAATTCGGGAGAGTAGAATTTCTGAAACTGATCTTAGCGCGAACATGTAGTTTCTAAGTGTCATGGGTTGAAGGTGTGTTGTGAAATGGGAGTTTGGAACTCAAATTCTGAGGTTCTGTCTCCGTGTAAGCTGCTAGGGCAGGGTCGCTGTGGCGGGACGGGGTCCGCCGTAGCGGGCTAGACGTGACTTAAGTCAGAAATAAACCCCCAAAATGTTATTATTCTGCAACATTCGATCTTGAGAGCTAAGGAATGACCCGGGGATATTTCTTGAAGGTTTTCCATCTCTTCTAGCACCAAAGGTAAGATTTTTACTCCCCGAATCCATTTTTTGACCTGTAGAACCTAGTTTCTTGGGTAATTATCGGTGGGGAAGGGTTTTGATCTGCGAATTATGGTGGAAAAAGCCCTAATCTGGGTATGGGGATCAAGGGTTTGGCCTAGGGTTGATATTATTGATTATAATCTGGGTAATTAGGTCTTGTTTATTGATTCTCGCATTATATTGATTGTTTGTAGACCAAGAACAAGCGGAAAGAATCCGAAAAGGGAAGAATCAAGTTTCTTAGGGGTTCAAGCTTTGTTCGAGGTAGGTGATGGTTGTGATTTCATGTTTGTGTGATGTATGTTAGTAATTGCTTCATTATAATACATGTATGTATGCGAATGTTGCACTATTGATCACACTAATCGTAAATGAATATGAATGAAAGATTGTATACCGTGAATCAACACTTGATTGTATGATTGTGAGAATGTACATTGTGATTGGGATTGTGGCTTGTTGAATGGAACGGGTGTCACGTTCCGACACACTAACTGGATTGGATGTCACGTACCGACATACATATTGGAACGGGTGTCACGATCCGACACACTAACTTAGATCGGGTGTCACGTTCCGACACACTAACTTGGATCGGGTGTCACGATTCGGCACACTAACAATTTTGGTATGGGTTCCATGAGATGACTATTGAATTGGGTTCCATGAGAGGACCATTGAATTGGGTTCCATGAGAGGACTATTGACCTGTCATATATGCGCAATTTTGAGAATGTGGAATTGTACGTTGCTCCTGAAATGATGATTGATATTGTATATGTTCGGTATATGCCTGTTTTACTATATTGTAACTGCTTATGTATGTTTCACTTATTGTTTAGTCCAATCTATTCAAACTTCAACATTGTTTTAGTAGTTGTTTAATTTTGGGGTTGTACCCCTTGTTCTTAGACTTGTCGTTAGTAGAGTTTTGGTACATTGACTTTCAGGTTCTAGGAGTTATTTCCGCATTAGTTGTTAGATGTTAGTTGAAATTCCGGAGTTTATGGGGACTCCGTATTAATTATATAGTTATTTAAACCTGCTTCCATAACTTTAAATGCGCAGTACTTTGGTTAAGTTGATTAGTTGGACTGTAGTTTTGGTTCTCCCACCGGAGGGTTAGTGTGGGTGCCAATCATGACGGTCTGGGTCGTGACAAAGTTGCTATCATAGCTCTAGGTTCGTTGATCTCGATGTACCAAAACGAGTCTAGTAGAGTCTTGTGGAATGGTACGAAAATGTCTGTACTTCTCTTCGAGAGGCTATAGGACTTTAGGAAATCTTTTTGTTTTCTCTTGTCTCCTTTTGTGCTATAACTTGGTTCCAATTGATATCTAATCTCCTTCACTCTTCTATACGCATGTGGTTAGCACTCGCTTCAATGGTGTCAGGCCCGTAGCTCCCGTCAATGAGCTCGCTGAAGAGTCCGCATCAAGAGGTCGCGGTCGAAGCAGGGGTAGAGGAAGAGCAAGGGGTAGAGGCCATGGAATGGTAGCACCTGCTAGGGGTAGAGCTCCAGTTGAGAATGCTCCCAGAAATGAGAATCCTCCTGCGCACCATGAAGAGATAGAGGATAATGTAGAGGTTGAGAATGATGAGGATATTGGACAAGAGGAAGAGGTGCAGACTAAGACATCATGTATTCCTCTCTTAGACCTAGTGTTAGCTCATCAAATCATGTCGTTTCTGAAATGATTGGTTGGTCCTGGACTTCGTCAAGCAGTGCAAGCTACGCAACCCCCAACCAACTGCCCCGTTACTGTTACTAGTCCTAGGGGAGATGCAACATTAGGTACTGATACCTTTTTCCATCCTTTGTTGGGTCCGATAATGACTGGGAATGAGCATGAAATATTGACTAAGTTTTTGAAATTGAAACCACCGGCGTTCCATGGTTCTGAGAGTGAGGATGCTTATGAGTTCATCCTAGATTGTTATGAGAGGCTTCATAAGTTGGGAATTGTCCATCAGCATGGAGTAGAGTTTGTGACTTTCCAACTTCAGGGGGAGGCTAAGCAGTGGTGGAGAACATATGTGGAATACAGATCATCAACTTTACCCTCACTCACTTGGACCCAGTTTCATGCTCTATTTTTGGAAAAGTATGTGCCCCGGACCTTGAGAGATCGTAAGAAGGATGAGTTCATGGATTTGGAGCAAGGTGGTATGATTGTGGCTGCTTATGAGGCAAAGTTCCATGCTTTGTTAGATATGCTAAGAAATTGGTGACTACTGAGAAAGAGAGGATCCGTCTATTTGTTAAGGGACTGAATTCTGAGTTACAGTATTGTCTGTGCACATGACTTCTGCAGGGAAAAGTTTTAATGAGGTAACATATTTTGTGAAGAAAGTGGAGGGGGTGAGGCAAAACGGACAGGCTAAGGCGTTGGCTAAGAAAGCTAAGAGCACAGGTAACTTTCAGGGTTCCTACTCTAGAGGTTCGGGGAGGCCGACACTTGCAGCCTGGCCAATTCAGTCCAACATGCCCGCTTCTACAGGTAATTACTCGAGAACTCCACCTCAAAATTTTATTCAGGATAGCCAGGGAGCGTACCTTTGGCAGACAGCAGGCCATCTTTCGATCGTACTTGTTATAACTGTGGAGAACCTGGGCATATGAAGAGAGATTTTCCCCACCCGTGCATGTTGGATTCCGCACAGCAGCAGACTAGATGTAACGACCTATTCCCATTATTATAAAAATGCCAACGGGGAGAAATTTGGAGACGGAAAACTTTTTAGTAGTATTTGAATTTTCCCAACCTAGTCCAGATTTTGACAAAATTGGAGTTTTTAAGGTGTAAGGAAATCTGGTAACAATCGGGTGAGTTAATTGTGATTTTGATTACATAAGTAGTTAGAGAAATCGTTAAGGAATCTGTACAACTTTACAGAATTGAATTCGGGCGAGTAGAACTCCCGAAATTGATCTTAGCGTAAAGGGTATTTTCTGAGCGTCGTTGGTTAGAGGTATGTTGTGAAATGGGGATTTTGGAATTCTTTAAATAGCTCTTTGTTTCGTGCAACCCGCATAGGCGGGGATTTTGGTTGCTCTGGCGGGGACGCTATAGCGGGTTGAGGGCCGCTTTGGCGGGCTCGACGCGACTTAAGGTCATTAATAAACCCATAAATGACCTTATTATGCACTTTTCGACTTTTAAACCTAAAGAACAAACCCTATGCGACTCCTACTCATTTTCCACCATTCTTGAGGCTAAAGGTAAGCTTTTTACTCCCCGAATCCATTTTTCGATCCGTAGAATGTAATAGAATGGGTGAATATTGATTGAGGAGGGTTTTGTTATAAATTCTATGGTGGAAACAACCCTAATTTGGATAATTGGGATCATGGGTTTGATCTAGGGTTCATAGAATTGTTTGTAATTTGGGTAATTAGTGATTTTTTATTGATTCCTGTATTATATTAATTGTTTGTAGACCAAGAACAAGCGGAACGAATCCGGAAAGGGAAGGATCAAGTTTCTTAGGGTTTCAAGCTTTTTTTTAGGTAGGTGATGGTTGTGATTCTATGATTGTGTGATGTATGTTTGTTCTTGCTTCATTATGATACTTGCATATATTTGAATGTTGCATTATTGATCACACTTGATGTAAATGAGATAGATGAATGATGATTGCCATGAAATCATGACTTAAATGTATGATCTTGAGGATGTACTTTTGATTGTGGTTGTGGTGTGTTTAATGGATCGGTTGCCACGTTCCGGCATAACTAACTTGGATCGGTTGCCATGTTCCGGCATAATCATTGGATCGGGTACCACGCTTCGGTATGCTAACTGTTTGGGTTTGGGTTCCATGAGAGGATCAATGACTTGTCATAATTGTGTAATTTGAGAAATATGAAGTTGTTCGTTGTTCGTAAATGTTGATGATATTGTAAATATTTGATATATGCATGTGATTATAATGTTGTATTGACTTACTTATGTTACACTTAGTGGGATAGCCGTGTGATCCTACCAGTACACTGTGGTTGTGTACCTGATACTGCACTTGCTCTTATTTTTGTTGAGTATAGGGCATCTTCCGACGGCTATTGACAGACCTCACTTAGAAGATCAATGATCATTCGAATTCAAGGGTGAGCCAATTCTTCTGGGTTGCCATGATTTCTCTTTCGTCTATATCCACCATTTTGAACTTAGACTTTCTAGTTAGTTATTAGTGCATTAGTTTGGGGTTGTATCTCTTCTACTTTAGTCTTGTTGAACTTTAGATATTTTGGTACATTGACTTTCAGGTTTTAGGTGTTACTTCCGCATTTTTTTAGTTGATAGACTTTTGATTGGAGTTTATGGGAACTCCCTATTTCATTCTTCAGTATTTAACTGGTTTCGTATCCTTAAATGCTTAGTTTTGATTTAGTTGCTTGGTTTGGGTTGTAGTAGTGGTTCTCCCACCGGAGAGTTAGTGTGGATGCCAATCACGACGGTCTGGGTCGTGACACTAGAGTAGTGGTACCCGCAGGAAATGGTAATAATGGTCGAGGACGTTGTAATGACCCTAAAGGTCATTTTTGGAAATTTTCATAAAATGACCGTTTTACCCCTCCCGATAGTTGCCCCGAGTCCTAATTGTTGTATTTTCGAAGTTGGTTTGAAGGAAAATTGATGAAAAGTTGAGATTTTGGAAAGTTGAGTTTTTAAGAGTTAAAGTTTG
>JAJOOO010020922.1:0-11554 GCA_029582685.1 Solanum piurae
CTACTCCGTGGAGGTTGTTCTACTTGCCAAGGGTAGAACTAAAAGCAACCCATGTTGGCACATGGTTTAAGAGATGTCCAAGGATGTTCATTGTGCCTAATCTCATGCTCAACTAGGCCACCATCCTAACCACATCCACTCAATGCTTAGCCTTGGTTTCCATAGAGTATTCAATCACATATGTACTAGAGAGGGTTCCTTTTCTAGTTCAACCAACTCATAGTACCTCTTCCCAAGAAAGGCCCCATTTCTTAGTCATAGCCAATCTAGGTTCATAAGGATAGCTCATTTGACTTTCTTAGATAAGGATTCTCATGCCGTTCCAGCTCCATACATCTCTAAGTCTATCATTTCACTCAAGAAGGGAACATCACCCTAAGGCCCATCCTTCAAGGTTATACATTTACTTAGGAAACCTAGACTCATGAAAAGGGACTATGCTTATGTCTACCTATTCAAGTGTTGGCCTAGAATTCCTCTTCTAGCATTTATAGGAAGAGCCCCATTACTAAGTCATAGCCCAACCAAACATTCATATATATAATCAAGCTTTCATGGCACAAGACAAGATACTAAAGTCTAGCATATAAGCTACAACATCATCTTATAAAGACTCATCATAGTCCATCATCACCACATATAACCATTTCAAGAGAAACATGCTTTCACATTAGCATAATCACACTTTATACAATATCACATTAATACCATTTGAACATCTTCACATCATAGCTTCACACAAACTTTACATATAGATTCACATAGGACTTTACATATAGCCTCATATATGTACAATAACACATCAATATAATAACACATATATAATGCCCTTCATGGCCTTAATTCTCAATAATACAATATTCCAACATTATACAACAACTTCACCAATGCCTTCATGGCTACAATTCACAATAATACCACAAAAGAATAAGATATAACACTTCCACCAAAGGTGGATTGAATCTACCAACAACAACCAACTCATAAAGAGAGTTCAAACTTTCTTACCATAATCCAAAGCCATAGACAAAATCACCAATACTTCACCCATAAGGCTTACCACCCTTAATTCATCCATTATCAACAATTAATCATAAATAAAGATTAAACAACACAAGAGATATCAATACAATTCACTTTACCCATAGTTCCATCAACTTTGAATTTATAGAAATAGACCCACATCATAGCAAATTTTAGGCTTTTGTAGAAGACAAGGGTTCATGGAGTATTTAATTCAAAAAGCACAAACAAACATCAATTAACCCATATCCCAACGTTTCAAATCATTTTCATGCAAGAACCCTTGATAGAATTCAAAAACAAGTTTTTAGTCACTTTTTGAAAACATTGTAAAAACCTTTGAAATTGACTCTAGGATGAAGATGAGTCCTATATCAAGAGCCACCATACCTTACTTGATGAAATCTCAGCGAAATTTGGTGGAAGAAACCCTCTATTTGAAATCCTAGCTCTCTACCTTCTTCTTCCTTGAACTTGAGAGAACTATAGAGAGAGAAACAACTTTGGGGTTTTGATTTGAAGGAATGAATTCTATAATACCATATACAAGTTTAAATAACTTTAAAAATACTTAAAAACACTTAAAAACAATAACCCACAGTACCCAAACTACCCCTCACTTAGTTGGACCTTTTTAAACAAGTCAAACTTGAGCTTTATTTTCGCAGATTTCATCGGAAAACAAGCTCGCGACGCGGAGGTGTCCCCGCAAGTGCCTGAAAATTAAATTTCGAGGCAGAAGTGTCCGCGATACGTCCGCGACGCGGACCAACCATTAGGATCTTGGTGGAGCTAGTCCGCCACGCGGACATGCTCCCTCCATGAGCATTTTCAAGCTTCCTTGGCAGCTTGCTCGGCCAAGGGTTGGGGTCCTCAGGGACCCTTAGGGTGGTCCCGGGGAGTCATACCCGATCGTTTTGACCTTAAAAACATTTATTAAGACACTAGGGTCACATCCACTGATTTTAGACTCCAAACAACACATAAAAACATTTACAACATACTAGAACACACCAACACGTAAAAGACTAGTTTCCGAACGTCTTGGTCGTCCCTTGATGTTTGACTTCCAAACTCTTTAAAACTGACTAAAAAGGCTATTATTTATTATTTTAAGAAGTTATTAATGCATAAAACCCATGTGAGGCTCTACTTTATCCTACTTCATTTTGAGGGGCGTTACAATAGCCTTATAGTATAAGTGAGGGACCATGTTTCTTATATGATTACAACTGGTTTAATCTAGATTGGAAGGTGATGTGATTCCTTGCACGTTCCAGCATGTGTACTGCAAGTTAACTCCAACGGGAATATTTAAACTCGAGACAGTAAGGTGTGTAATTGAGCTTAAAGTTGAAATTTAAATGCTAAGTTAAAGCAAAAGCGATTAATATTTAGAAAGTGGAATAAAATAAGTGAGTTGCTTGCTTGACTTAACTAAGCTAGTAGGTGACAAGTAGGTGCATCACCTACTTTGACTTATTGACCAGTCCAAAGGACCAAGTAGGTGCATCACCTACTTGAGCTATATGGATCTAGTTAAAAAAGCCAAGGTTTATGGATCAGATTTGGGCCTATGCTAATGGACTCACTTGAGGTCCAAACTAAGTTAAATTAAAGGAAAATGAAATTAAAGCCCAACAGCCAAATCTGCCAAGACCCAATATATTTAAGCCCAAGTGAAAGCAAGTAGGTGCATCACCTAGTTTGACCTTTTGAGTTGTTTGATGTACATAAGCAAGTGCATAATCTACTTGACTGATTAGTGGCTGAAAATGGAAGAAAAAAATGAGGTTCTAGAGGATTATTATTTTATGGTCAAGGAAGCTCCATATAAACCCAATATGAGCTGATCGTTTCACTCACTTTAACACACAAAATTCATAATTTACTTCAGCTATCTCTCTCTTTTCACTCAAGAGCACCCAAAAAAATTCCTTCTAGGGCTCTTGAAGATACCCTCATATATGCAAACCAAGGTAAGAGAAATACTTATGGATTTAGCTTAATTCACCGATGGAAGACTAGAAAACATGTTATTCATGCTTAATTATAAGTACAAGGCAGAAGTTCCCACAAGCTACTGCTCACTTTCTTTAATTATTAACATACTTTTCTCTTCTTCTTTGGTTTAAGTGTGAAGGGAAGTTAAAGTTCTAGAGGAATTCAAGTTATAAGTAGAAGTTGCAGAAATTGAGGTAAGGTGACTGCTCCATTTTCTTCCTCCTTATGTATGAGTTTGAGTGAGGAATTATGGGTGTGCTGTCATAAAGAACTCAAGGGGGTGGTGAGTTCAATAATTGGTTGTATCACAGAGAATATTTGAGGTTGTTTTATGTGTATTTTTTTTGGTGCAGTTTGGGTAATCTTGAAAAAGGATATATAATGTATGTATTGGGTAGATAAGGAGGGTGTGGTGATACACATTGTTTTAAGGGCTGTATGGGATCATTATCCGTCAAAATTAGCTACTGTTTTATGAGGCTCACGGTGTGATAGATGCTAATTTAAGTTTATCATGACTTATATTGTAGATTAAAACCTGAAAGGGGAGGCTGAATCGTGATAGTTGTATTGGTCAGGGGATTAGGTATGTAAGGCTATTCGATTCAATATTCTTCAGCATGAAATCTGATACTTGCATTTAATATCAATAAGTGAATTTCCTAAGTTCTATTCCTAGTAAAGGAAAGATAGTGGCTGCATACGATCTCCAAATAGCTAACAATATTCCCCCCTCTCCTTAGTATACATAATTACTTCATTATATGTTTACTAATCTATACTTGTGTAATTATGCTCCTATGTGCTGGCATAGAAATGGTATTTGCAAAAGCAAGTATGGTGAATCCTCTTCTTAGTCAGTTGAAGTCAATTGTGTCATTTAAGCTAACAAGTAATGCGTTGATGTTACATATCTCCTTATGTCATTGTTACTGCCTTGAAGTATTATTTTCATGTCTTCTACTACTAGTCTGTAGTTCCAAATATAAAAAATGATTATGACCACCAAAACAACAATCTCAAAGATTAAAGAATCTAAGTGAAGCAATCTGTATAATTATGGGTGGCAGTCCAGAGGCAAATGCTTAGCATGGGTTGATCCCAATTGGTATATAAGGGTGGAAGCTCAACGGAAAAATCCTAGCATAGTCCGATCCCAATTGGTATAGAAGGGTGGAAACTCAGGGGCAGAAGCCTAGCATGGGCCGATCCCAATTTGTGTATTTATGAGGACCGCATCCCAAGGTTAAAATGTCTAGCATGGGTCATTCTCTTCTACCACTGATCAGCTGGTCATTCGTATCACATGCCTTATAAAGATCATAATACACAGAAAGGTAAATAAAATAATGTAACATACATGATCCCACAAGAGTTAACAAAGATGGTCTTCTATTCTGATTTATACACACATATATTGATAATTGGTTTCATTCGAACTCTTATTTTATATATGTTATTGCTTTTCATATTTAGTACATTTTTTTGTACTGACGTCCCTCGCAGGGGATGACGCATTTCATGCTGCAGGCATAGGTACTCCATTTAGTAGACCTCTTCAATAGGAGCACACACCACTCAGCTACATTTGGTGAGCTCCAGGTTGATTCAGAAATTTACTGAGTCCTTGGTAGATTAATTTTGGTATTGTGTCGTAGTTAAGGGTAAGGCGGGGTCTGTTCTGACCTACTCTAAGGTTCACTATCTTTTAGAGGCTTTGTAGACTAATGTATATGTTTCAAGTGTATCTTAACTAGTTGTGGCCTGAACGACCAAGTCTTGTATATAAGTTTTGGGTCTACTTATGTTGGTTCTTATCGCTGCATCATATGTGAACTTGTCACAACTTTAAGATTGTCATAGTTGTATGCATAGTAAGTACATGTTACATGTTGGTTCTCTTGGGCCTTTAGGGCATCAGGTGTCTGTCCGTCTTAATGGGATTTGGGCATGACAAAAGTGCTATCAGAGCAGGTCATCCTAGGGATACTACAAAGTTGTGTCGTTGTAGAGTCTTGCTTATGGATGTGTTGTGCACCACATTGATAAACAGGAGGCTATGAGACATGTAAGAGTTGTTTCTTTTCTTACATTTCTTAGATCATGCGATAGAACCAATATTGTAGGTGAATCGTATCTAACTTCTGAATTGCTTTATTATAGCAAAGATACCGATTACGAGAAAGAGTAAAAGTACAGGTAAGCAAGTAGATATGGCTACCCAATAAGGGACTAGCCTACCACCACCCAATCAAGCTGTTCAAAGTGAGGCTCAAGATGAGTCTCTATCAGAAACTTCCCCGACCCCTTTATCTCCAAAATATCTAAGGAGGGAAGTTGCACCTCAAGAACCCACTATTAATGCTATCGAGGAAGATTTGAGGAATACAGTCCAATTATTGACTCGTATAGCTGTTGGCCACGGCCAAAGGCAAGAAGGTCAGTTTCAGGTACTAGTGTTGTACATAGAGCAGCTGGCACGCAGATACGTGACTTCCTTAATTGGGACCCTCCATCATTCACCGGGTCAGTTTCTAATAAATATCAATGGAACTTTATAGACAAAATCCAACACACTTTGGATGTCATGCATGTAAGTTGTAAAGAAGCACTTGAGCAAGCATCATATAGATTAAAGGGTGTGGCTATATTTTGGTATGAAGCTTGGAAGCAATCTAGAGGAACAGATGCACCTTCAGCTACGTGGAAAGAGTTCAAAAAGGCATTCCTTGACCATTATCTTCCATTGGAGATCTGAGAGGTCCGAGGGGATCAGTTTATAAATCTCCACCAAGGAAGTATGAGTGTGAGAGAGTACAATCTCAAATTTAATTCCTTGGACAGATATGCTCCTAATGTAGTAGCTACTATGGAGGATAGAGTTCATCGATATGTGGATAGATTAGATTCTTATCTGCTTAGAGACAGTAACATTGCTTCGTTGAATAAAGATATGGATATAGCAAGGATGCATGCTTTTGCGCAAAAGTTAGAGGTTAAAAGGCAAAGAAGAAGGACACAAGAGTCGAAAACAGCGCATTCTAAAAGGGCCAGATCCATGGGGCAGTTTACACCATCCCAAGGTGATTTTAGGCCTCGGTTCTCTAATAGATCGCCTATGACATCATCTTTCTACTCTATAGCTAGTGCTCCACCACGGTTTCAAGGGCTTAGGGGCAATCAATTTGGGAAAAGAAGTGAAAGACAAGGTTAAAAAATAGCGGGTCATCAAGAGTAGGGAAGTACGAGCCAATCAAGGCCTCCTCGACAGCCTTGTAAACAATGTGGAAGGAATCATCTAGGTGCATGTAGGTTTGGGATAGATGTTTATTTTTTGTGTCGTACACCAGGTCATATGATGAGAAATTGCCCTCATAGGGTGTGGGTGGTGTGACAACCTACTAGATCACTTGCTGCATCATCATCATCAGAACCTTCTTTGGGTAGGGGACAGATGCATACTGGTCATGGTAGAGGAGCTAGGGGAGCATCTAGTTCTAGTGGAGTTCAGAATCTCATATATGCTCTAGGGGATCGACAAAATTTAGAAGCCTCGCTGGATGTGGGTACAGGTACATTTTTTATCTTTTCACATATTGTATAATGCATTAATTAATCCGGAGTCTACACTATCATATGTTACTCCATTGATTGTTGAAAAGTTCAAAAGAACACCAGAATTATTAGTGACGCCATTTGAAATGTCTACACCAATTGGTGAGTCTATTATAGCTAGAAGGGCTTATCGTAATTGCATTGTAGTTGTTTGTGATCGTGATACATTGGCTGATTTTGTTGAGCTACAAATGGTAGATTTTGATGTTATAATGGGTATGGATTGGTTAGCTTTTTGTTATGCCACGGTAGATTGTCGAACTAAGATGGTGCATTTCCATTTTCCAAAAGAGGCAGTCCTTGAATAGAAGGTAGTATTGGGGCACCAAGGGCTAAATTTATTTATCATCTTAAGGAAAAGAAGAAGATGTCCGAAGGATACATATGGCATCTAGTGAGAGTGAAAAATATAGATGTGGAGCCACAAACTCTTCAATCCATTCCGGTAGTGAATGAGTTTCCTGATGTATTTCCTGAAGATCTTCTAGGTTTGCCTCCAGAACGAGAAGTAGAGTTTGGTATTGATGTGATTCCAAATACTCAACCTATCTCCATTCCTCTGTATAGAATGGCCCCAGCAGAATTACGGGAGTTGAAGGATTATTAAAAGACTTATTAGAAAAAAGATTAATAAGTCCTAGTATGTACCAATGGGGAGCACAAGTTTTATTTGTACGCAAGAAAGATGGCTCGTTAAGAATGTGTATCACCTACCGGCAGTTGAATAAGGTAACGATTAAGAACAAATATCCCCTCCCTAGAATTGATGACTTGTTTGATCAATTACAATGTTCTAGGCGTTTTTCAAAGATCGAACTGAGGTCGGGTTATCACCAAATAAGGGTCAAAGACAAAGATATACCCAAGACAACTTTCTAAACACGGTATGGTCATTTTGAGATTTTAGTCATGTCATTTGGGCTAACAAATGCACCAGCAACTTTTATGGATTTGATTAATAGGGTGTTCAAGCCATTTTTAGATGTGTTCATGATAGTATTCATAGATGACATTTTGGTGTATTCAAGATCGGAAGAGGACCATGCTAATCACCAGCGGCAGGTTTTACAAATTCTTCATGATCGTAAGTTGTATGCAAAGTTCTCTAACTGTGTGTTCTGGTTAAAATTTGTGGCATTCTTAGGTCATATTGTACCCGATGAAGGAATAAGGGTTGATAACCAGAAGATAGAAGCCGCGAAAAACTGGCTAAGACCTACAACGCCTACGGAGATGCGTAGTTTTCTTGGATTGGCAAGTTATTACAGAAGAATCGTTGAAGGATTATCTTCCATTGTTGCACCCTTAACAAAGCTAACATACAAAGAAACCAAGTTTCAGTGGAGTGATGAATGTGAAAGAAGCTTTCAAGAGCTGATGAATATATTAACTTCAACACCTGTATTAGTATTCCAGAAGGCACAGAAGGCTATGCAATATATTGCGATGCTTTGGGAGTGGCCTTAGGTTGTGTATTGATCCAGCATGGTAAAGTAATAGCTTATGGCTCAAGGCAACTGCGATTGCATGAGAAAAATTATCCAACCCATAATCTAGAGCTAGCAGCAATTGTGTTTGGTTTGAAGATATGGCGCCACTACTTGTGTGTAGTCCATGTTGACATATACACTGATCACAAGAGTTTGCAATATATCTTTAAGCAACATGACCTAAATCCGAGGCAACGAAGATGGCTGGAGCTATTAAAATATTATGACATTGATATCTTGTATTATTTCGGTAAAGACAATATAGTAGCTGATGCTTTAAGCCGTAAAATAATAGCAAGCACTTATTGGCAGTCTATGGAAAGACAAGGATAACTAAGGATCTATGCCAACTAGCTAGCTTCGGGGTTCGCCTTCTTGAATCTCCAGACGAAGGGGTTGTTGTGCAAAATGCAGCAGAATCCTCATTAGTAGTGGAAGTGAAAAAGAAGCGGTTGACTGATCCTATTCTATTACAACTTAAGGAGAATGTACAACAGGGATAACAAAGGCATTTGATCTTACACAAGAGGGAGTACTTCGGTGTTAAAATAGTTTGTGTGTACCTAACGTAGATGAATTAAGAAAGAGGATTATGATGGAAGCACATGATTCGAGATATTCTGTCCAAACGGGGTCAACTAAAATGTATCATGATTTGAAAGAAATGTTTTGGTGGGGGGACATGAAGAAGAACATTGCGGAATTCGCGGCTCAATGTCCAAATTGTCAACAAGTAAATGTAGAGCACCAAAAGCCTGGAGGTTATATGTAGTGTATAGAACTTCCAATTTGGAAGTGGGACATGATCAACATGGATTTTTTCACTGGTTTGACTCGCTCATTTCGCAAGTTTTACTCCATATGGGTAATAGTTGACTGACTCACCAAAGCAGCGCACTTCTTGCCGGTGAAGACTACTTATACAGCTGAAGAGTATGCAAGGTTGTATATTAAAGAGATAGTTCGAATACATGGAGTGCCAATCTCTATAATATCTAATAGAGGAGCTCAATTCACTGTAAATTTTTGGAAGTCATTTAAGAAGATTTTAAGTACACAAGTGAATTTAAGTACATTCTTTCACCCCTAAACTGACGGTCAAGCAGAGCATACAATTCAAACACTTGAGGATATGATGCAATCTTGTGTATTAGACTTTAAGGGTAGCTGGGATGATCATCTACTGCTTATTGAATTCTCTTATAACAATAGCTACCATTCAAGTATTAAAATGGTACCTTATGAAGATTTATATGGTAGAAAATATAGATCCCCGATTGGTTGTTTCGAAACAGGTGAAACTACTTTATTTGGGCCAGACCTTGTTCATCAAGCTATGGAAAAAGTCAAAGTGATATAGCAGCGGCTAGAAATAGCTCAAAGTCGACATAAATCATATGTGGATGCTAGAAGGAGAGGACTACAATTTTCTATAAGGGATTGGGTGTTCTTGAAGGTGTCACCAATGAAAGGGGTAATTGATGAGTCCATGATTTGGACTCATTTAGGGCTATATTTTGATGAAATTAGTGTCCTCAAATGCATGTTTCATCCCGATATCTGATGAAAACCTTTAAGTTTCAGGTATTTGAAGTTTGGGACAAAGAATGGATAGTACTTAGCAAAAGGAGCAAAAAGAAGTCGAAAGAACGAAGAAACGAAGATCTACGAATCACCAAACACATTCGGTGAATCGCCAATAGATCGCATATTCTCCTCATGTTCCAGTGTGCTGAGCCCTGAAGGGAAGGAGAAAATCGGAGTTGAAAAGAAGCAGTCGGCGTATCACCGAAAGACTCCGCAAAGCAGTGCTACATCGCCCAATTATCTAGGACACAATGACGCTGAAGGCAACCGATGAAAGGCGATGAAGTAGACCAAAGGGAGGATCACCGAATGCATTGGCGATTCTCACTAACGTCGCCGAAAGATCCTTCGGAGCACATTTTCTGAAAACTATAAATACTAGTTCCATTTTTTATTCTTAGGATCAAGTTTTACCTAGTTTTTAGATTATTAAGTTTTAGACAGAGTTTTGGAGATATTCTCTCTAAGTTTTGGAGACGGTTTTAAAGAACTTTGAGCTTTAAAGGGTTTCACCTTCAAGAAATTCGACTTGGGTCTCTTGGATTCTTCACTTTTTGCCTGTTTTGAGACTTAATCTTTCATGCCCATTGATGAAAACTGAGATTGGTATACTTCTTTATCTCTTTTACATGTGTGGCTAAAACCCCAATTTTTGGGATGTGCTTTTGTGAATATGGGTTAGATTAGTTGCTGGGTCTTGTTTGTTGATACTCTATTCATGGTTTAAATGTGATTTCGTTTAGTGGTTTTGGATGAACTTAATGAGGTTGTAGTTGCAAATATAATCTCATATATGTGTTGTCGGCTTGCTCGAGAGAGAGGTCATAAAACTAAGACCACTAAATTGATGGCCAGTGCAAGTGGGTCGACATGAGGTTAAGCTCAAGAGAGTGAACCCTAGTCTCATGTCCACAAACTCAGCCTGAGAGAGTGAGTGGGTTAAGGCGAAAGCTGTTCTTCATGCGGCAAGAGGGTGTTCGAGAGGAACCCGCTTGAAATGGGGTAAGTTGCTCGAGAGAGAGCTTATCCCCTTTAAGGTATAGCCTAGTCACAAGTACTCCATGAATTTACTATCAAAAGCATGTACCCAATGGTTTAATCTATCCCGTATTCCTATCACATCCTAAGAATCCCGTCTCCATACTTGCATTTTCCCTTATTTTCACTATTTTAGTTGTTTCTTGCTTACAAACCCCCATTAGATAATTGGCGCTTGCATCATCTTGTTTAGTTTGTTATGTTTTTATTTGCTAAAATTTTTAGCTACGATTAGCTTTAGCACGTTCGCTCTTAACCACTAATTTTCACGCCCACTCCCTTGAGACTTGACCCCAACCCTTGGTTGGGTTATGATACTATTGCACGATCGTAGACACTTGCATCGGAAGTTGTGTCGTTGATTACGCAAACATCAGTAATGAGGTTTGGTAAAAAGAGAAGTTGAATCCACGCTATATAAGATTATCCGAAGAATTGGCCAAGTTGCGTATGATTTAGAGCTACTTCAAGATATTTCAACCGTTCATTCGGTGTTTCATGTCTCAATGCTTTGAAAATGCGTAGGTGACCCATCTCGTATTACTCCTACTGAAGATGTACAGGTTACAAGAGATCTAACTTATGACGAAGTACTCATTGTTATTTTGGATCGACAAGTTAGGAAGTTAAGAAATAAAGAAGTATCTTCTGTAATAGTATTATGGAGGAACCAACAAGTAGAAGAAGTTACATGGGAAGCCGAAGAAGTAATGAAATTGAAGTATCCTCATCTATTCCAGACTGATGAGAAAGATGATAATGTTGAGTTGAGGCGTTAACAAGGAAGTACAAGTCTA
>JAJOOO010020941.1:0-10123 GCA_029582685.1 Solanum piurae
TCCCACAACCCTAGTTGCGGAGTTTAGTTACCCATAATCATATGAACACAATTCATTGTTTTAGATAAAAGAATTATGAACTTACGTAAGAAGAATAACAAACCCAGAAATTCAACTTGAATTGCGACACCAAAATCTTCAAATCTAACTTAGGAAAATTAAGAATTGCTAAAGTTGCAAGTTAATCTCCCAAGTCAAGAACTAGAATACAAATAATAATGTCTAACCCCCAAAAACGAGGTTTACATTCCCTATTTATAGAAAACAAGTCCTAAATAAAAAAGGGAACAAAATAAGGAAAGTTTGTTACAGGCACGCTTCATTCCATGAGACTGACTCACGGACCGTCAATGGATCTACGGTCCGTGAGTCCCTTCCGTCAACCAAGACTTAGAAAATATTTCAGCTTCCAAAAATTAATTTCTCTGAAGTACGGATCGTAGATCGATCTACGGTCCGTCAATCCCTCTCCGTACCTCTATACTTGGAATCTTCAAAATCAGGTACTGGAACCCTCGCAGTATCAATCTACGGATCAACAGTACGGTCCGTAGATCAATCTATGGACCGTCAATGGTCACCGTGGTTCAACACTTGGTCAGATTTCCCTGATTTGCCTTCTATGCTTTGGCTACTGATCTACGACCACCATCTACGGAGCGTCAATGGACCTACGGTCCGTAGATCACCTCCGTAGATGCTCTTTTCTGCATTTTTTTCAGTTGTCTCTTTAATTCCGCGCCTGAACATCTTTCTTGCAAAATATGATAAAAACACATAAAAACCAATACATAAAGGCCCTAGACACACACAACTTGTAAGTGAAATGTATTAGAAATACCGTAAACTCACGGTATATCAGTCAACGCGGGCAACAAGTTGTTGGCTCATCAAATTGCTAACTACAAGTTCAGTGTCACTGGTCATGATGATGTTGCTACGGTGGATCTACAAAGAAGAACTTGTACTTGTAGAATTTTTTACTTGGACAAAATACCTTGTCCACATGCCATGGCAGCGCTTCGAGCCCAATATGGTGCCGATTTTAGAAATCAAATTTATGAGTACTCCTCTCCATATTATTCAGTGGAAAAATACATCATCGCATATTGTGAGGAAATTTACCCGGTGCCACCTGAAGATTCTTGGATTGTCCCTTTGGATGTCATAGAGAGAGAAATGCCTCATCTATATGTTGATCCAAGCAAACTTGGAAAAAGGAGATATAAGAGACGATGTGGAGTTGGTGAATCATTTCCAACAAGAAAAAATAAGTGTTCCGTATTTAGGGACTTTGGCCACAAAAGAACTACATGCCCAAATCAAAATTTGAAAAACTAAGTGTTCCCTATCTTCTTATCTTAATTTGAATCAACTTATGTTATGTTATTTATATAAAATGTGTGATTTATTTAATTATGTGTTAGATTTTACAACAGAATATTGCATATGTTCCAATATATGTCAATTATGTGTTAGATTTTATAACATAATATTGCATATGTTCCAACATATGTCAATTATGTGTTACATGTACCACAGAATAATGCATTTGTTCCAACATATTTCTAATAAATATTTACATGTAAGGTGTGTTAACAATCATTACTATCATTGGAACAACTTTCAAGAAAAAAATTAATTACAACTCTTCATATTTTACCCTTTTTTCAAAAAAATTAAGTACTGGCTTGTGAAAAGTCAGAAGTGCCTCTTCGTCTTCAGAAGTTGCAAGTTTTCATATTCATTACATTGGGATTATATTATATAAGAAGAACACAACAATAAAAGGTCCTTTCATTTAAGAAATCTTCAAAAATGACTATGAGTAAAAAAAACTACATTGAATCCCTTTTGAGGGAACTACTAATTGATATCGTTGACTACTCCCTCAAAGATTTAAAGAGAGTTAAATTAAGGTATGTATGTATTAATCAATTTTCGCTCTTTAATTTGATTTTCTTACCATTTGATTTGATTTCTCAGTTCCAAGGTCCTCAATCAAGTCGCCAATAAACGTTCTGTCTATCAAAAGGTAACATTGGTCAACTTTCCTAATTGTAAATGGTCGATAGTTCAAGAAGCCACTTCTTTCCTGAAAATGTGCAGAGCATCGGGGAATTTAGAAGCCTTATACAGAAAAGGCATGGAAATTTTTAATATTTTTCGTATGTATTCACGTTTTTATCAATGTATTTTACCTTTTAAATGTGTTATTTCCCCTGTAGTTTGATTTTTTCAACCGTAAGGATCCAACTTCATTAGGAATGATTAATGAAGCAGCAGACGGTGGCCACATTGGTGCATCCTATATGCTTGCCATAATTTCAATCTTCAATGGCGGTGAATCCATGAGAGAAGGTTTAACGTTCATTGCCAACATGAAAAAAACGGAGCCACTAAAAGTCAGAAGATGTCGACATAATTTGCGAAATATTTTAGGTGGAATGTGGGTGCCAGAACCTATTTTGTTGGGAAAAGACTCATTTGTTGCATTGTTCATCAATTTGAGCTAATCAGTCGGAGGAATGGTTGGCCCATTGGAAGCGACAATGAAGATGATATTCATTGTGATTTATGTAGTTGTGATTTAGAACTAGATTATGTAGTTAAATTTCTGTCTTATACTACTGTGTGGTATTAATTAAATTGCCATTTGTGGCAACATATGTACATAACTTGCAAACCAAATTCATGGTGAAAAAGGTTGCCTTTTTGTGTTTTGTACTGATTTTTGAATTTGTTCTTCATAGTGTTATCATTTTGACCATCCTTCAAATGTCATCTGTGGCAACATATGTACGTTCTATGGTATAAAATGTTTCATTCAATTCTATCAATTATTTTACAAAGACTAGCATCCCACTAGTTCATCATACAATGACCAAGTAACTCCATATGATAGTTATATAACATCCTTGTCAATCGTTGTTCCAAGTGTTATAAAATATTTTTATTGCTTAATTATGGTTCAAACTACTAAAATTTGGTCCAATTTGACATTTTCCCATTCCTAAATCACTAAATTCATCGATTAACCAGATCCTTGAAGTGTCATATGTGCCAACATATGTCCATTTTGTTGATAAAATCGCAACAGACATTTCATATGTGGCAACATATGTATATCATAAAATGATCTTTTTGGGGTTAATTCCTTGTAAATATGGATATGTAGTCTAGCATAGCCTTGTTTAAGCTTATGTTTAATGTTTCCTAAGTTTATGTTTATGTGCTTGAATTCCTCTCTATTAATGGTGATACTACTTGCATGTACATATAATTGGCATATGTTGCAACAGCTTAAAAAATGTAAGTACTTTATAAAAGTCATAGGCAAGTCCAACCTCTAAAACTGGAGAATGGCCCAATCGGCCCATTATTTCATTTCTAGAAGGGATATATATATAAATTAGGGTTTCCATTTTCATTTCAAGAATAGGGTTTTCATTTTCTTCCTCGCCACTTCGGTTTCTCTCCTCTTCGCACTTTTTCTCTCTCTCTCTCTGTTCACATGGATCTCGAATCTCTGGAGTGCATGGGATGTAATGATGTTTTTTATCTCATCAGTCTTTTCTCTGGGAGTCTTTTCTGTTCTTTGTTTTTTAACACGCAACTAATTTGATTGGCCTTTGGTTAAACCAAATCTCAGCACTGTCATGTATTGTCAAATCAATAAAATCATTAATTTTGCAATATAGTGATAGTGATTGATTGGGTAAGAATGAGTTCTTTAAATATAGATCAGTACTCTAGATCTAGATCTAATGAATGAGTTTTGTTTGTTTTTGTTACTTTTGATATAATGTCAAATGCAATATTGAATCGAATTTGTAATGATGAAAATGATCCCATGTTGGGTGTGAAAATCTGTTGCAAACATGGAGACTTACTTTCAATGCAAACTTCATGGTCGAAGGGCAATCCAGGTCGAAGATTTTGGTCTTGTCGACGCTATCATGTATGCACATTTCTACATCTTAGTCTGGACACTTCTCTTTATTTTGTTTTTTTTAATTTAAATTTCTTTGTGGTGTGTATTTGAGGAGAATGCATGCAACTTCTTTAGATGGAGGGATCGTGAATATGTTGATATTCGATCCAAGTTAGTTATTCTGAGATTGACGAATAGAATGAAGGAGTTGGAAATTGATGATGAAAATCATATTAAAAGAAGTAACAAATGGGTGATGAAGGAGAAGAAGAAGACCAAATATTGTAACAACTGGAAGCTAATCTTCGTGTTGTTTGTTGTGGTTTTTTTTCTATTTTTAAGCATTACCAAGAACAATACTGTGGAGGATGGAAAATTGTTATGTAGTTGTGTACAACTATTAAAATTATCATAGTTGTGGAAATAAAATAAATAAACGTAGTTTTGCACTCCTGTTCCAACTGTTTTACTTGTTCTTAACATAACATGATTCAAACGTTGCTACATATTAGACATATGCTGCTACAGATGACTCATCTGTTGCTACAGATGCCTCAAATGTTGCAACATATCACCCTTATAGCAATGTTTGATCATTTGAGGCATATGTTGCTACAGATGACCCATATGTAACAATATTTGATCAAGTACTTGCTCTCAATATAACATCACATATTATGTACTTGCTCTCAATATAAGATAAAATAACATAGGTGATAAAATAAAACATTGTCTTTAATTACAGACACATTATCAAGGCTCCAAGCTCCTAGATACTATCCCAGCAACCCAAACCCATTGAATTCGACGAACTGAATTGTCACACAACAGGGTTTGGGGAGGTTGAATTGATGTCCTGGTAATCAAATGCTCAATAAATGCAAGTGAATATGACGCGCACGCGACTTTGGTATCATTTGTTACCGTGGGTTCCAATCGACCTTTAAATTCCCACGGTTCATTGAGGAACTTATCTGGCAAATGCTTCATTATTCCACTTTGCTTCAACAATTTTGGCAGAAACTCGAAGACATGTTGTATGAATGTCAAAAACTTGTCATGTTCCATACCCATCAGCAGGCAGTCATAAACATTCATGCGACCCTCGTGCAAGAGGATCTCAAGAGTCACAAAATGAGTTTTGTTCAAGTTCATGACTGCTAAAAGCCTTTTTGCACCAATCCAATCCATGCCTCCAGGATATGGTCTAATTCCCCTAACATAGTTAATCATATCTTCATCCCATTCAAACTCATTAATTAACTGCGTAAAGCTTCTGCCACAAATTGTTGTTGCCTCCTCGCTCATTTTGTCATATCTTAGTTTGAAGTTGGAATAGAAGTTGAGATCCAGGATTCTATCTGTGGAATCATAGTACTCAGGGTATCTCACATGCCTCTCACGCATGAGTCTAAGGATTTCATCAACATACTGAAATAAAAAATAATATTAAAGAGTAAAGAAGAGTAATCATTGAAATGATAAAACAAACGAACTTTATAAATTGAAGGTACTGGTAGAGAAAAATTACCCAGTCTACCCACCAAATGTCCATGCTTGTCATGATCCTGAAATCTTCTCCACTAAAAAAATGCATGTCATATTGTGCACGCAGTTCCTTTGCTCTCGTCAAGTTCACCAGTTTGTTCTTTTGAGCTATAGTCGCATGTTTATAAACATTCACATGCTTATAAACATTCACATGCTTGAACTCCAGCACTTCCTCTCCTACGGCCATTGGAAATTCTCCAAAGATCTTCTTCTTCAAATTTTGTATTGCCTTGATAAAGGATTTTTTTTCCTCCTCTTGGCATGTGGAGTATATGGATGCCGAACATTCTTTGATGGAATGACCTTGACCCCATTCTTCTTTTTAAATTC
Source organism: Solanum piurae (assembly GCA_029582685.1). Classification (NCBI taxonomy): domain Eukaryota; kingdom Viridiplantae; phylum Streptophyta; class Magnoliopsida; order Solanales; family Solanaceae; genus Solanum; species Solanum piurae. The sequence goes on from JAJOOO010020941.1 coordinate 5,816, forward strand.
ATTGACAGCCTGACTCAATGTTTGAAGATACATGATAGAATCTTCATCTTGTTTCTTGCACTTCTCACAGAGAAAGCCAGAGCATCTTCTACAAGAGGTAGCCCCTTGGTCTTGTCCAGCACCAGCACCAACATCAATACCACGACCATCAACCTCATCAAAAACAACTAATTCATTAACAACCTTGTCTCTTTTGATGGTTCTTGCTCCAGCCAATTCCATTTTAACTCTATCCACAACAGGATCAAATAAGGTTTCAACCAACCCTAGAGTAATTAGATATGGCATTTGCAATTCCTTTTCTATTGGGACAAGCCATGGATGCACAACCCAAAATGATAAAAATGAGTCATCCATAGGAATATTTGGGTCAGATGTTGCCACATATGTGTCATATGTCGCTACAGATGGGCGATATGTTGACACATATGGGAATCTGTAGCAATATTTGTGTCACATGTTGCAACAGAGGGATCATTTATAGCAACATATGAGTCATCTGTAGCAACATTTGTGTCATATGTTACGATAGATGGATCATATGTAGCAACATATGAGTCATATGTTGCAACATTTGGGTCACATGTTGCTACATATATGGGTGTAATATAATAATAACTTATTACATCATGAGGAGGGTTATAAAGATCTGGAATATTTTTGGCAGTTTTTGTTTTTGATCTCAACCATCTCAATATCCTTGGAGATGAGATCTCTTCTTCTGCATTTACTTGATGGGTCAAATGAGGAATGACTTCAAATGCCCAAACCTATAAAAAGGGAAAATATGTCACAAATCAAATGTTGAATTATTCAATATAATATAAAAAGATTAAGAACATTTTTTTTTACCATGAAAGCCCATGGAAAGCCAAATAAGTTATTGGTCTTTGGTCCTAAAGGTTTCAACAAGTATTTGACAGTTAATTCAAAGCTCTCATGACCCCAAGGATAGTTGTTGAAAGCCTCAATATCCTGAGATAAATTCACCCATTTAAGGGATATGTTGTTGTTGAGATCTTTGGCCAAAAGTACATTATGTACAAACCAAAGTAAGCACAATGACTCCTTGTGCTTCCTTGGTGTATCCTCGACATTCAACAAATATATTAAATCAAGATTTTTGAAGCTTGTGCCAACAAGGGACACCAAATCCTACTCCTCAATTGACTGTCTTGTTTCTTCTTTTCCTCATTTCTTTCGAATCTGTGGTTCTTATTTTACTATGAATTAAGGGACAGGCTCAGAAGGAGGATGACATTTTAACCCTGAAACTATGACAAACTCTCTTCTGCCAAAGAAGAGTGACATGCCACAATAATTAATCAAAACCATATCATTCTTTTCAGGATTCTGAAAAATGAACCTTCTTTTCAAAAGTTCATAAACCATGGTCATTTGAAAACGTGCATTATTATTCTCGGGCAAATCAAGAAAATGACCAAAATAACTATTCCAAAAAAAATCTTCTAAACCATTCTGCTTGAGGGTGATCCTGAAGGTGTCGAAAGGTTTTCCCATGGCTGACCTCATAATGCTATCACCAGTAACATTAGGCTACAAATGCACAGGAAAAGTGTGTGCATTGATAGTTTTGATCCCATCTTCATCAACTTCATTTATTTTTTCTTCTTCCTGCTCAACTACTTCTTTATTTTTTCCTTCTTCTCCCTCAACTTCTTTTTGTTTTCCTTTATCTTCCTCAACTTCTTTTTTATTTCCCTCTTCTTCCTAAGCTTCTTCTACTCTTTCTCCATCATCATCTACTTTATTTTTTCCTTTTTCTCTTTCTTCATATTCTTTTTGAGAAAATTTTGCTTCTACTTGAGAAGAAGAAACTGCTTCAGATGCAAGTTCTTCTAAAAGAGTGGTAGTCGAATTTTTATTCTTCTTCCTAAAAGTTTTAGTCCTAAGCCTCTTCTGGATCTTTATGTCAGTTGTTTCTTTTGTTAATATAATTTTTCTTTTGACAGGAGCCATCATATTTGTATCTGCAACCACAAAAATCAAATATTTCTTAACAACAACACACAAAACCCTCCCTAAACCCTAACCAACGAACTACAAATTAAGCTTTTTGAAATCAGATAATATTTCAAAAGGAATAACTATCGTACCATTCTACAAACAAATAAGTGATAAAACCACTAAAAATGTCATGATTTAATACCAGTAAGTATTTCTCAAAATTCTAATTAAATTTTACTTGAGAAGATATCAATGATAAACTAGAAATGATGAGGGCAACGACACCTTGAAGTAGAAGGGGATCGCAACAGATTACCACTAATGTTGTAGAAAATATCGCAACAAGAACCTTGATCTGCGAAGGAATAATGGAACGAGAGAAAGGAAGGAAAGAAGAGAAAAGAAAATGGAAATTAGTAAAAATAAATTAAATTTGGAATATGAAACGACCTTTTATAGAGGAAAAGAGAGAGGGAAAAATGAAGGGACGATTGTTTTAAACCATTTCAAAAAAAAAAATGAATTTTGACAATTCAAAGTGTGGCATATGTTGCCACATATATCCTTTCTGTTGGGGCACATGCAGATAATTTTGTGATGTTATTTACAACAGAGGTTATATGTTGCCACATACACCACATTTCTTCCTTTCCATCATAATTGACATATGTTCCAACAAAATAAAAATAATATTAATAATCATTAATATTAATATTATCAGCAAAAATGAACAATTGATGACAATATAATGCTGCCACATATCTCATTTCTGTAACATCTCGCACTTAGAAACGACTATAAAGAGTTTAAAATATGAAAATATTGATTTTTGGAAAGAATAAGGAAATCTGGAAATTTTGTCTAAGTTAAGAAAGTGAGTTTTGGCCATTTTCAAATGGCCGTAACTCCTAGCTCAGAAGGAGTAGGAGCAACGCTTGATATGGTTGGAAATACCGTGGAGAGATCTTTCCAAGTTGCCGAGATTGCACGATATCGACATCGTATGAGTGATATATACCTTCCGGAAGTTGGGTTGTTGGAATGAGGAAAATCTCAATCCGGATTTAGGGAAGGGCAAAGTAGTCATTTCTCTAATTAATTTCCTAATTTGATTTTAGGGGTTTATTGGGGTAAAAACAGAACCTAAAACAGTTTTGGAAAAATTAAAGAACGCTTAGGGCTTGGAGAAGAGAGAAAGGAAAAAAGAATGGGAGAAAAAGGCAAGAATTCGCCAAGATCATCCAAGCTTGCGAGTGGAATTCGTCGGGGGTGATCCCTATTAAGGTATGTGAGATATTTTCATGTTGGGTTAGTTCACCCACATACTAACTTGTTTCAATCCAATTGTTTTGAGTTGTTTACATGTTAAAGAAATAAGGTTCTTGAAGAACAAATTGTAGAATTCTTGTTGGTTGAGTTGTTGATGCTTGGGGGTGATTTGATTCATGTTTCCGAGTTGTTTTTCGAGTTAGATTGGTTGTATATTGAGGGTACAATTGATCCTAAGTGTTTGGGGAAGGAACTATGGATGTTAGGGAAGTTTAGAGAGGAAGAACGGAAGAGAAAAGTCAGAAGTCGCTGGGCAAAAGGGCTGGGGCTGCCAGAGCGCCACAAAAACTTTTCTGAAGTTTGGTCTCTGGCGTGTCGCGCCAGCAAGACTTCTCTGAAGTTTGAGGGCTGGCGCCCCGCGCCTCTCAAAGCGCTAGGGACGCCAGTTCTCCCCATTAGTTCCTCACCTTTTCGTACTTGTTCCTAAGCGATGTACCTATGTTTTCTAGTTGTTTCCAACACTCTAAGGTACATCTAAACATCATGAAATCATCCTTAAACATGAGATCATGAACCTTGAATCCATAATCAAATTCAAGGAAAGTTAAGATCAAAGTCAAAGAAGTTAAGAGTCAAAGTATAGAAGTTAAGAAGCAAGTCAAAGACAAGTTTCTTAAAGTTTTCAAGAGTCTTTAACAAACGTTTTAACGTCGTTTTAAGGCTCAAGTTTCAAGTTAAGCAAAGAGTAAAGAGTTGAGTCCATTTCTCAAAAAGCTATAAGGGAACTAAGTATTCCCAAAGAGTTTATAAATATTTTCACATTTGAGCAAGAAAAGAGAACATCAATTCCAAGAGAGCTTTTAAGCTAAGTTTTGAGTAATTATCTCAATTCAAAGAAAGAGTTTTGTTTTTACAAACATATGAGCTAAGTATATTTTGGGAGTAGTATTGAGCACCGATATGGGGATGCGAATTCATATTAACTCAAGTCTCCATAAACCATGTAGCCATCATGGGTAGTAAAGGATCATACTTTTTAGATGACTCCTTAAGATGCTTTTAGCATAGACT
>JAJOOO010020943.1:0-11784 GCA_029582685.1 Solanum piurae
CTCAAGATACACAATTATGGCAAGTCATTGGTCCTCTCATGGAACCCAAACTCAAATAGTTAGCATATCGGAACGTGGTACGCGATCCAATGATTATGCTGGAACGTGGCAACCGATCCCATAATTATGTCGGAACGTGGCAACCGATCCAAGTTAGTTATGTCGGAACGTGGCATTCATCATTCATCTATCCTCATTTACGATTTAATGTTATCAATAATGCAACATTCACATACATACATGTATCATAATGAAGCAAGAACAAATATACATCATACAATCAAAGAATCACAACCATCACCTACCTCGAAAAAACTTGAAACCCTAAGAAACTTGATCCTTCCCTTTCCGGATTCGTTTCACTTGTTCTTGGTCTACAAACAATCAATACAATATGAGAATCAATAAACAAGCACTAATTACCTGAATTGCTAACAAAATAATTTTATGAACCCTAGATCATACCCATGATCCCAAGTATCCAATTTAGGGCTTTTTCGACCATAGTTTCCAATTCAAAATCCCCCCCATCGATAATTACCCATTATACTACGTTCTACGGATCGAAAAATGGATTCGGAGAGTGAAAAGCTTACCTTTAGCCTCAAGAATGGGTTTAGGGTTTAGGTGGAAAACTGTCAAGAGTCGCCTGGGGTTCGTTCCTTAGCTCTAAAGATCGAAAAGTGTAGAATAAAGTTGTTTTGGGATTTATTTACGACTTTAAGTTGGCGTCTGGCCCGCCACAGCGGCCCTCACCCCGCTACAGCGACCCCACCAGAGCGACCAAACTACCTCCAAAATGGCTTGCACGAAACAATGAGCTATTTTAATAATTCCAAGACCCCCATTTCATAGCACACCTTCAAACAACGACACTCAGGAAATACCGTTTACGCTAAGATCGATTCTGGGAGTTCTACTCACCCAAATTCAATTTCGTAAAGTCATACAAATTACTTAACGACTTATCTATCTACGCATGTAATCAAAATTATAATTAACTCACCCGATTGTTACCAGATTTCCCTCCACCCTAATGACTCATATTTCATCCAAATTTGGACTAGGTTAGAAAATTCCAAGTTACTAAGAAAAAGTTTTCCGATCCAAAAAATTTCCCCGTTGGCTTTTATATAACGATTGAACCCGATCGTTACAATAGATACCAATTTACCCATCACTCCTCCCCGAGTGACAAGTAGGATAATAGGCTAAGGAAGGAATGAAGTAGTACCTGAATCGACGAACAATTGGGGATACGTGTCTCGCATGTCCCTCTCGGTCTCTTAAGTAGCTTCCTCAACTGGACGATGCTTCTATTGAACCGTCACGGACTTAATCTCTTTGATCCTCAACTTGCGCACATCACGATCAAGAATTGCAATCAGTTCCTCCTCATGTTGGAGGTCTTTGTCTAACACAATTGAGTCCCACTTAATGATATAATCCGCGTCACCATGATACCTCTTCAACATGGACACATGAAATACCGGATGAACTCCCGATAAATTAGGAGGTAAAGCCAATCTATACGCTACTGATCCCACACATTCAAGAACCTTAAATGGACCAATGTATAACGGACTTAGCTTACCTTTCTTGCCAAATCTCATCACCCCTTTCATGGGTGATACCTTAAGGAGAACATTTTCTTCGGTTTGAAACGCCATGTCTCTTACCTTATGATCCGCATACTTCTTCTGTCTACTCTGAGCTGCTAAAAGCTCAGTTTGAATACTCATCACCTTATCTTGATTATCCTTCACTAAATCGACCCCCAATGGCTTCACATCTCCAGCCTCAAACCATCATATGGGTGATCTACATCCCCTCCCATAGAGTACTTCAAATGGTGTCATATCTATGCTGGAGTGATTACTATTATTATATGAGAATTCATACAAAGGTAGGAACTTATCCCAATGCCCTCCAAAATCAATCACACATGCCCTTAACATGTCTTCTAATACTTGAATAGTCCTTTCTGATTGCCCGTCTGTCTGTGGATGGAAGGTCGTACTAAAAGTGAGTTGTGTGCCTAATTCATTATGTAATTTCCTTCAAAACTTAGACGTAAATTGGGTACCACGGTCTGAGATGATGGAGAGGGTCACCCCATGCAACCTCATTATCTCTTTCACATACACCTTAGCCAATTGTTCAACATTATAATCTATTCTTACCAGAATAAAATGGGCTGACTTAGTCAGTCTATCAACCACTACCCAAATAGAATCAAACTTTCCCAAAGTCTTGGGAAGACCAACCACAAAGTCCATGGCTATCCTTTCCCACTTCCATTCCGGAATTGACATTCTTTGAAGCAAACCTGCAGGCTTTTGATGTTCATACTTCACTTGTTGACAATTTTGACACTTAGCCACAAATTCTGTTATGTCCTTCTTCATGCCTGGCCACCAATAAATTCGCTTCAAATCTCGATAGATCTTGGTCACACCCGGATGAATAGAATATCGCGAACCATGGGCTTCTATCAACAACTTTTGAATCAAATCATCAACCTGAGGAACACAAATCCTCCCCTTAAAACTAAGCACACCTTCCGCATCAAGAGTGGTCTCTTATGCCTTACCTATCGCAGTTTTTTTCTTAAGTTCATTTAAATTTTCATCCTCGAATTATTTAGCCTTAATCTCCTCAATAAACGTGGCCCATACTTCAATGCTAGCTAACACCCCACCCTTTTCTAAGATGCCTAATTGCAGGAATTTAGACTCCATGGTCTGAATTTTCTTAGCCAAAGGTCGTTTGGTTACACTCAAACAAGATAAACTACCTATACTTACCGCTTTCTGACTCAAAGCCACTACATTAGCCTTGCTCAGATGGTATTGAATGGTGACATAATAATCTTTAAGTAACTCCATCCACCTTCGATGTCTCAAATTCATATCCTTTTGAGTGAACACATGCTCCAAACTACTATGATCAGTAAATACTTCACACTTAACACCATAGAGGTAATGACGCCAAATCTTAAGAGCAAACACTACCGCTGCCAACTCCAAATTATGTGTTGGGTAATTCCTCTCATGCACCTTCAATTGATGCGAGGCATAAGCTATAACATTCTTATCCTGCATCAACACAACACCCAAACCAAAATGTGAAGCATCACAATAAACAATAAGATCTTTACCTTCCACCGGTAATGCTAAGATAGGTGTGTGGTCAGGAGAGTCTTGAGATTTTGAAAGATCTTCTCACGTTTTTCGATCCATTCAAATGGTATCTCCTTTTTGGTTAAATTGGTCAAGTGAGTGGCAATAAAAGCAAAGTTCTTCACAAATCGACGATAATAGCTAGCGAGCCGCACAAAACTCTTAACTTCCATCACAGATCTAGGTCGAACCCAATTCTTAACCGCCTCAATCTTTTGAGGATCTATCATTACCCTTTATTTCGAAACTACATGTCCCAAAAATGCAACAGAAGTCAACTAAAATTCACACTTCGAAAATTTAGCATACAACCTTTATTTCCCAAGAACACCCAGAACAATACGAAGATAGTTGGCATGTTCTTCCTCACTTTTCGAATAGACCAAAATATCGTCAATAAAGACTATGACGAAAGAATCAAGAAATGACTTGAACACCTCATTCATTAAACTCATAAAAGTTGCAGGCGCATTAGCCAAGCCAAAAGACATAACAAGAAATTCGTAGTGCCCATAACGGGTTCTAAATGCCGTCTTGGGTACATTTTCAGGCCTTTTTTTAATTGATGGTAACCAGATCTTAGATCAATCTTAGGGAAAACTGTTGCACCTTGGAATTGATCAAAAAGATCATCTATTCAAGGCAAGGGATACTTGTTTCGAATAGTGACCCTATTCAATTGCCAGTAATCTATACACATTCTCCTACTATAATCATTTTTCTTAACAAACAAAATTGGAGCGCCCCATGGGGAAGCACTACGACGAATAAATCACTTATCAAGAAGCTTTTGGATTTGAGCCTTAAGCTCTCTTAATTCTGTAGGAGCCATGCGATATGAAGGGATAGAAATGGGACGAGTACCAGGCTCTAAATCAATGCAGAAATCTATATCTTTATTCGGAGGCATACCATGCAAGTCACTAGAAAACACTTCTCTAAATTCTGACACCACAAGAATAGACTCAATGGATGGAGTCTTAATCTCAACATTCCTAATATGAGCCAAATACGCCAAACAACCCTGCCATATCAATTTTTAAGCCCGAATGGAGGATATGATCTTAGTTTGCTTAGGCTTGTACTTCCTTCCCAATCTGATTTTTCCCTTCTCGGAATTTCTAGAGTTATAGACTTAATATTAAAATTAAGCACGACATAATAGGGGGACAACCAAGTCATGCCTAAGATTATATCAAAGTCAGTCATATCCAAAACCACCAAATCAGCCCAAGTCTGAAAACCCATAAACAAAATAGGACAAGCACGATAGAAATGGGTAACTATGACTGACTCTCCAATTGGGGTAGAAGCATGGATAGGGGCATTAAGTATATCACAAATCATATTAAACTTTGAGGCAAATTGCACGGATACATAAGAATAAGTAGAACCCAGATCAAATAACACATTAGCCATCCGGTCACGAACAAGAATAGTACCTGTGATCACTGCATCAGACGCCTCTGCCTCATTCTTGCCCAAAAATGCATAACACCGAGCCTTATCATCTTGACAAGTCACTTCCGTACCAGGTTGCGCGTTAACCCTGTCTGCATTACCATTTCCTCTACCTCCACGGCCTCGCTAATTGCCTCCTCGCCCACCTTATGGATGCCCTCGACCATTATTACCGTTTCCTGCAGGTACCACTGCTCTTGTCTGTTGTTGCGTGGAATCCAACATATGTGGGTAGGGACTATCTCTCCTCATATGCCCAGATTCTCCATAATTATAGCAAGTACGGTAAAAAGAGGGCATGCTGCCCGTCGAAGGTGCGACTCCCTGGCTATCCTGAATCGAATTATAAGGTGGAGTTCTCGAGTAATTACCTGTAAAAACGGGCATAGCGGACTGAATTGGCTTGGCTGCCAGCGTTGGCCTCCCTGAATCTCTGGAATAAGAACCTTGAAAGTTACCTGAATTCTTGGCCCTTTTTGCCAATGCCTTAGCCTGACTGTATCGCCTCACCCCCTCCACCTTCTTAACATAATATGTCATTTCATTAAAGCTCCTCCCTGCAGAGGTCATATGAACAGATAATACCTGCAACTCAGAATTTAGTCCCCTAATAAATAAACGGATCATCTCCCTCTTCAGTAGTCACCAATTGAGTAGCATATCTTGACAATGCATGGAACTTGGCCTCATAAGCAGCCACATACATCCCACCTTGTTCCAAAGCCATAAACTCATCTTTCTTACGATCCCGCAGAGTTCTAGGCACATATTTCTTCAAAAACAGAGCATGAAACTAGGTCCAAGAGAGTGGAGGTAAAGTTGAAGATCTACATTCCATGTAAGCTCTCCACCACTGCTTAGCCTCACCTTGAAGTTGAAAAGTCATGAACTCAACCCCATGCTGATGGACAATTCCCAACTTATGAAGCCTCTCTTAGCAATCTAAGATAAACTCATAAGCATCCTCATTCTCAGAACCAAGAAACACAGGAGGCTGTAGCTTCAAAAACTTAGTCAACATTTCATGCTCATTACCAGTCATAACAGAACCCAACAAGGACGGAAGAAAACATTATTACCTACATTCCCTCCCACCTTGAGAACAATGATAGGAATATGAGGATTGGCGGGAGCTTGAGTTGCTTGAGCGGAAGGAAACACTCCAAGACCAACACACCCATTTAGGAATGACATGATTTGTTGGGCACCTCTTCCTCTTGTCCAACCTTCTCAACATTCTCAACCTCAATATTCTCCTCTATCTCTTCATGATGTAGTAGAGGGGCCTCATTTTAAGGAACATTTTCGACTGGTAGCCCATCTCTAGTAGGTGCTACTCTTTCACGACCTCTACCTCTAGCTCTTCATATACCCCTGCCTCGACCGCAGACTCTCGCTGTAGATTCCTCAGCTGGAGCATTGACGGGAGCTACAGGACTGACGTCATTGTATCTAGTGTTAATCATTTGCAGACAAAAAAGTGAATGAGGTTAGATATTAATTTGAATCGACAGATACCAATTGGAATCAAGTTATAGCACGAAAGGAGACAAGAGAGAACATAGAGATTTCCTAAAGTCCTATAGCCTCTCGAAGAAAAGTAAAGGCATCCATGTACCGTTCTGCGAGACTCTACTAGACTCGTTTTGGTACATCGAGATCAATGAACCTAGGCTCTACTACCAACTTTGTCACGACCTCGACCATCGTGATTGTCACCCACCCTAACTCTCCGGTGGGATAACCATTACTACAATCCAAACCAAGCAATTAATCTAAAAACTAAGACATTTAAGTTACGGAAGCAAGTTAAATACTGAGGAAAGAAATAGAGTTCCCATAAACTCCAACAAAGTCTAACAATAAATAAACTAACATTGCGGAAGTAACGCCTAAAACCCGAAAGTCAATGTACCAAAACATCAAACAATGAACCCAAGTCTAAACAAGAAGGGATACAACCCCAAAGTAATGGAATAATAACTAACTAGAAAAGTCTAAGTCCGAAATGTGGACATAGACGAAAGGAAAACTCATGGCACCTGTTTTACTAGGAAATATATAAAAGAGAAAAATGACTAAGTTTTCGAAAAATTGATCAAACTTATGATTTAAGAGAAATCGAATTTCCAAAAGAACAGAGTCGCCACTTAATTCTTTAGTAAAAATCAAGAAAAAAAACTTACGATTTTCAAAAGATTTGAACAGATAAAATCAATTGAAAAAAAAGGTTCGAGTTCAAATGTACATTCCGAGAAGGTGTTAGGCCCTCGGAATGCCTGCTAACTCGCGGTTGACCGGCGATTTGACCAAAAATGATTTTTTTACTAATTTTAAAATTTTAACTAAGTAAAAGAACTCATTTATTTTAACTTATTTATTTATTACTATTATACAATTATCTTAAGGGAATAGGACTAAGGGGAATTTTCCTAAAGGGAAATAAATTAAGCGTTGACAAGACTAATACGAAAATAAGAACTAAATAATAATATATATATATATATATATATATACCTTGTTTTGAAAATAAAATGAAATGGCCATCCTTGGGAATTTAATTAAATTGAACCATAAGACAATCAAAGTTAGTCAAATAATACAATATTAAATAATAAGAGAGGGAAAGAAAATAATTAGACTTAGGATTTGGCCCAAATCCAATTAAATCGACCTTTGGCCCACCTGTCCTAAGTCTAAAAATTTAGACCCTATATGATTTTGGGCTTATTCAGTCAAAATTTTGCTGCTGGGCCTGCTGAAAATGGCTTAAGGCTTTGGGGCCTAGTTTCCTTTAGAAAATTTGCGTATACATTTCATGTATACCGCCGTATACGAGCCGTATCCAATCCGTTTTGGGCCTTTCGAAGCCTGTATTTTATTTGCATTGTATATTTCCTCCCTTCTCAATCTGTATTTTCTGCATTTTCGAACTTGTATACTGTATTTTCCAACTGTATACTAGGGTATACAACGGGTATATCAGCCCGTTTTTTTAGCTTTTCAGAACCTGCAAATTTAATTTCCAGCCCTTATACTGCCTGTAACCTGTCCGCCAATTTTGCTGACCCGATACTAAGGTTGACTCGATGAAAAGAGGATATTGGGGGCCTTACGGCCCATTCGGAATATGAAGGGAAAAGAATAGGAATCCAAAGGTACTCGGGGCAGATTTCACATAAAAAAAGAAGAAGAGAAAATCAATATCGCATCACGACAATAATCAAAGTAAAAAAATAAAATAATGCAAACGATGTGCTATCTCATGCTCAAAATGCGACTACTCATCAATCAAAATTCAAGATATGCCCAATCAATTCATTTTTCGTGGGAGAACAAAATACATCAATTCTTATTCATGAATTTGTTTCTAGACTCAATTAATATCAAGAGGAATATTTTTGCATGTGAAGCAATAAATGAACAAGGCAATCCCAACTCTTTTCTAAATAAGCTATAATACATAAATAAAAGGAAATACACCTAGACTACTAACCAAAATCTACCCCAGAAGCTGTAATCAAGGCAAAGATGTTCATGCCATTTTTTAATCCCAAAGAAGCATACTGGACAAGCAAAATATATGGCACTTAACAACCATTATACACTAAAGATGAATTTCCCTAGGTAGAACAACAAGAATGTGATCCGCAAAATGGAGGCATGTTCACGCCGATAAGAGAAACTATTTCATACGAATGACGAAACTAGCAGCCAACCAAAATGAATGAATGAGTCCAAACGACATGTATTCGCCAAATACCAACCAAATCTAATAATTTCATGCTACAAATGATCCTAAAGCAACTCGGTCATATCAAGGTGAACTAAAATCGCTAATCCATTATCGGAAACATACAAGAGAAATAACGAGATGAATTCTTTGGCACTAAAAAAAACTTAGTCAAAAATGAAAAATTACTTCAGCCAACGGAGATAGAACGGAATCAAAGTAGTTAACAAACTATCAAATCAAGCTTAAGACGAGCATAATAGTAGTGAGCTCGGAGAGAACAAGATTGCTATGTGAGCTTAAATAAGCATTGAATCATTAAGAAAACGAACACAACAAACATCTTAGAAAGAAAAAAAAGGGTGAAGAGGACAACACAAATCGAACATATCATGCGAGCTCATCTCAAAATTCACAAAGAACTACACATCAAACCAACATGACGAACTCAAAGTAACCCGAGGATTACGAGTTATTTACCTTGTTGCGGGCAGCGAACGGAACAGACGAACAGAGGAACAACAACTTCTTCCACACGAGTCCGAAATACGAACAATAGCTAAGAGATTTGGGCAAGAATATCAAACCAAAAACACACAAAAATCAGTCCCTCCTATGTTTCTCTTTGAAATATATATTGTAGGTATTAGTTACTTTTTATGCCTTAGCTAAAATTTCCTTCCCACTGAAATCTCTCCACTTTTCTAAAAAAATAATAATCCAAATCCCCCCTTGACGAAGAAGATGAAGAGAGTATATATAGAGGGGAACTAGGGTTCACCATTTTGGGGAGGAAAACTTGGATGATATCCAAATTCAAATCCCATTCCCATTCAAAATCCCAACGCTCTTTCACCAATTTAGGGAGATAACATTTTCTTTCAATTTCGCCCAATTCCGAAAGAGGAAAGGGCGAATCGACGGTTGATTTACATTCCTCGTCCTTGCTATGCTACGTGGCTCGATCTCGAGCCAAAAGGACGGAAACACGTGCTTCACTACTTTGTTGCAGGTATAAATTGGAAAGGGACGGGAGGAAGACAACACATCGATTGGGCCTCGCGATTCTGGGATGTGTCGCTACTGGACTGCACTATTTTTTGGTCGATTCTGGCTGGGTTTTGCAGCTGCTCGTTCGCGTCTGGGCTTGCTGAACCTGCTGGAGAAGAGGAACAGTGTAGGGGTCAGTTTTGGTATTGTGTTGTTGTTTATTTTGGTATTATATTGTTGGATATGGGCTGCTGTATGTATGCTGGTTGTTTTTTGCTGGAATTGGTCGGTTGTGGGCTGCTGTACGTGTATATTTGCTGGCCATGGAATGTTGGGCCATGATTTTGGTCAAATTTGAGAAAAGGACCAAAATTTTGGTTCTTTAAAAATTGATTAAGCTAGAATTGGATTTAAACTTTGGTCATATGAATCTAAATTAAAGCCAAATGTAGCCAAACTTAGTTGATTAGACTAAGTTCGACTAGTAATTAAGCAAGATGAATTAACATAGATTAATCAATAAGCTTCTTAATTTCAACAAAATAAAATACTTGACTTAATTATAAATCAAATAATTTAAAAATATAAAATATTATGTAAATAAACTAATTAACCAAATATTTGATTTAAACAAAAATCTTTTTGCGACTATTTTCAAACATTCATAAAATATACTAATTAGACACATAATTATATAAAATATCATATTTATTATTTAAAATTATAAGAATGACAAAACTACTTAAAATGACTTGAAAATTATTTTGAATTTTATAAAGCCAATTATTTCATTTAGAATTTAGGAAGCTCGATGATTGATTTTATATTGTGGAGGTCCAAAATTGGGTGTCAACAACACCATGGAAGAAACGACTCACCCTTGAATTCGAAGCGATCACTGATCTTCTAAACGAGGTCTGTCAATAGCCGCTTGAAGATGTCATGTACTTAACAAAGAAAGAGCAAGTGCAGTATCAGTACACAACCACAATATACTGGTAAGATCACGCGGCTATTCTACTAAGTGCAACATATATAAGCCATTACAATAATATAATCACATGCATATATCAAACATATATAATATTATCAACATTTACGAACAACGTCACATTTCTCAAGATACATAATTATGACAAGTCATTGGTCCTCTCATGAAACCCAAACCCAAACAGTTAGCATACCGAAACGTGGTACCCGATCCAATGATTATGCCAAAACGTGGCAACCGATCCCATAATCATGTCGGAACGTGACAACCGATCCAAGTTAGTTATGTCGGAACGTGGCATTCATCACTCATCTATCCTCATTTACGATTTAATGGTATCAATAATGCAACATTTACATATATACATGTTTCATAATGAAGCAAGAACAAACATACATCACACAATCATAGAATCACAACTATCACCTACCTCAAAAAAAACTTGAAACCCTAAGAAACTTGATCCTTTCTTTTCCGGATTCATTTTGCTTGTTCTTGGTCTACAAACAATTAATACAATACGAGAATCCATAAACAATCACTAATTACCTGAATTGCTAATAATTATATGAACCCTAGATCATACCCATGATCCCAAGTATCCAATGTAGGGATTTTTCCACTATAGTTTCCAATTCAAAACCCTCCCCCATCGATAATTACCCATTCTACTACGTTCTACAGATCGAAAAACGGATTCAGAGAGTGAAAAGCTTACATTTAGCCTCAAGAATGGGTTTAGGGCTTAGAGTTTAGGTGGAAAACTGTCAAGAGTCGCCTAGGGTTCGTTCCTTAGCTCTAAAAATAGAAAAGTGTAGAATAAAGTTGTTTTGGGGTTTATTTATAACTTTAAGGTGCGTCTGGCCCAGCACATCGGCTCTCACCCCTCTACAGTGTCCCCGCCAGAGCGACCAAACTACCGCCAAAGCGGCTTCCACAAAACAGCAAGCTATTTTAATAATTCCAAGACCCCAATTTCACAACACACCTTCAACCAACGACACTCAGGAAATATCATTTACGCTAAAATCGATTATGGGAGTTTTACTCACTCGAATTCAATTCTGTAAATTCGTACGGATTCCTTAACGTCTTATCTAACTACGCATGTATTCAAAATCATAATTAACTCACCTGATTATTATCAGATTTCTCTACACCTTAATGACTTTGATTTCGTCCAAATCAAGACTAGGTTGGAAAATTCCAAGTTACTACAAAAAAGTTTTTTGACCCAAAATTTTTCCCCGTTGGGTTTTCTATAACGTCGAAACCCGATCGTTATAGTACCCGATCCTTCCCATTAAAAAAAATAATTAAAATTTTAAAATTTTCTTATTTTTTAAAATTTCAAATATATTTTTTATCTTTACTACAAAAACAGGGGGGGGGGGGCGGGGGGGGGGGGGGGGGGGGGGGGGGGGGGG
>JAJOOO010021000.1:0-22182 GCA_029582685.1 Solanum piurae
AAGGGGTTATGAGCATAGAAAACATGATTATGGTTATTATTATTTGGCCTTTGGTTCTAGAATTCAAACATATATTTTTTACTGTATTTGAAATAAACAGAATTATAGTTGAACATAGAGTCATGTTTTATTTTTGTAAAATAAAATATTTGAAATGATATTCATGTTTGAATGTCCTTAAATACAATTTTAAAAATAAAAAGTGAGTTGAAAAATCAGATTATACTAACATGTTTTCCAAATTTGAAATATATATTCGAGTTGAAAAAGTTGTATTCCAATTTTCTTTATCAAACATCAATTTTCAAATTAAGTGACAAAATAATATTTTTTAAGAAATAATTCTTATGTTTGAATGAGTCCTAAAAGTAGAAGTTAAAAAAATATGAAATATGAAGATAATTTTTTTAAAGTATGATAAATGAAAAATGAGAGAAAAATAATAATTTTAATGGTCAATTTTCATGATAGAAATGAAAATTCAAAGAATTAACTTGAACTTTCTTATACTCTTAACCTTTAATTATTTAAATAAAAATAAGAATTTTTAAAAAATAAATTATTTTCATATATACAAACTAAGGGAGTAATTATATTGGTTTAAAAAAGATTTAGAAAAAACATAAAATGAGAAAAGAGAGGAAAGAGAAGAGTAGGAAAGAGAAATAGAAGGCAAAGAAGACAAATATAATGTGGGTTCCATGAGTCAGAATATAAATTAATAAAATAATGCCCTCATACAACTAGTACTAGTTGTGCTTCATCCATAGTAAATTTTTTCCTAATTTTATCATTCAGTAACTTTCAGTCATAGAATTTCTAAATAATTAAATATTAAGAATAAACTCAAATACCATTTTCCAATTCGTTTTTTTAAAGAGCCCAAAAATGTTAAAACACGGTTTTCTTTTTAAAAAGAAAAAAATCTAGACAATAATCATTTCTAATTATTTAAAAAGAGTCTGTAACGTAAAAATATATAAATAATTATCTGTCTATTTATTAGGTTTTATTTTAAAAGAAAATGAAAATAAAAATGGTATATATAAAATGTGTTATAAAATAATATATTGTGGATGTCCACTATATCAAGAAGTTACTCCATTACTATCCTCCATTATTGAAGATAATCATAACTTCCATAACCTCCCCCCATTATATTCATGTTAGTGTCATGTTTAAGACTAACCTTTTGTATGCCTCTATGTTACACGATAAATAGAGGCATAAGGATTCATATTGTAGATACTTGAAGATTTGGTGAACACTTGAAGATTTGGAATAATAAGAAAAGCTCTCGTCTCTTGTCTCCTTATTTCTATTGCTTTCATCTTCTATATTTCTTGTCTTATTTTGCTTAAGTTTTACAACACATTATCAGCACGAATGTTCTACCATTGCAGGATTAAAGCAAAATAAATAAAATGAGGTAAAATAATTGTGGTAGATTATTGTGAAATCTATTTTATATATTACTTGTGAACAAGGTGAATGATTAATATTATTGTTACGGTGCATTTTTTCACGTATGACTATATATACTTTCTTTTGTATGTGAAACTTATTTTATATTTTTTTATGATTATGCTCACTGTTTTGGTTATTACATAAGCTTTTAATTTATTTATTTTGTGTGTGAAATATTTTGGGTTCACATGGAAATTGAAAAAGGGGTGGTGGTAGTGAACAATTTTATTTTAGTGTGATGGGAACTATTATTTTCTTAGTGCGCAATTGATTCTTTGATTTATAACGGTAATTCACTAGCTTAATTATTGTGCACCAAACATAATATAATATAATGTTATATGTAACTCTCTGTTTTGACAAGTTTAAGATATTAGTACATACTTTGTTGAGAATATTTTTATTGTGTTTCTTTTGCTCTATATTTATTTGTGCATGTTAATCACAAAGTGACAATATTTTTTTAAGGTTCAATGGTGAGTCCTATTATATTTGGCTTATTATGCCATTGATTGAGGGTAAGACGAAAGATTCAAGTCCTATCACACCAAGAGGGTAATACATCGGGTGAGAGTCCTAGTGCATCATGATAATAAATGTTGGGTTGGGTCCCAACAAATAATGACTTAAAATGCGTTCTTATGGGTAAGACGTTGGGTTCAAGTCCCAACGTTATATAATGACGATATAATGATGACTGAGCAAATTGATATGCTCTTGATAAAAGTCATGAAATTTTTCCAATTGATTTGCTCCATTCTATTATGTGAATGTGGTAGCATGATATAATGTGTCTGGAAATGACAAGTGGTTAAATGTATGAATATGAGTATGTTAAAATGTTAATGGTCAATTGTGGTAATTAAAAGGAAGAATATTATCGGTTCTTAAGATGGTCCTTCAAATGTGAAGGTAATTTTTTATCATCAAATTGGTATGAAAGGTTATTGGTCACATTGGGTTGGTGCAAATCCAATTTGAAAGTTTTGTAAATCCTCCATCAAAATAAAGAAATACAAATGGATAGTACATTTAGTACTTTTAAAGTGATGTTGAGGTGGGTCAAATAAATTTGATAATGTCGAAGTATGACTAATAAAAATTTATGGAGCATGTACACATAATTATGGTCATTTCTTGAAGAGAATGTGACTTGTGTTCGTTTGGATAAGGACATGTTCATGTATGGCTAGATAAATGTCACATCTCACCTCTCTACGGGAGGTTTGAGATATTGAAAAAAATAAATATATTTTGACATGAATGGTCATTTTGGTCATATACTTTGAGTACTACACAAATATTGTGGTATGTTTTATTATGAACTGTTGGAGGACAAAAGAAATTAATAATTCTTTTCTATAAAGGTTGTGGCCATGACCACAATAAATATTGTTGTGTCGCAACACAACTTTGTCATTGGTTGTCAAGAAATAAGTCTTGCATGTATTCTCCTTGAAAAAGATGGTCACCATAAGAATGATGTTGTGAAATTTGTGGCAATACACAAACTTAATTAAGAGTTTCAAAAGAACTAATTTGTTACTATCCAGAAATGAAAATAGTTCATAATATTGAGGTTGTAGTAAGTCTCAAAAGAAACTTTTTAAGTTTTGGAGGAATTGAAAATAATTATTATATTGAGGCTGTAAATTATTGAAAGATCAAATATCTTCAGATTACTACAATCAAAAAGAGTTATGAATATTTACGTAAAAGGTTACCTACCTTTCTCTTGTTTGTTGTATACAAATAGGCATGATGATGGAATCACATACAAAAGTAAAATAGAAGTTTACTAGAATAAATATTAGTTGACATAACTGATTGACCATTTTGGTTCAAATGTGATGCAAAAGAATTGAGAATTTATGTGGTTATATGTTGAAGAAATAAAAAGGTGAATATGAGCCCGTTCACCTACCATGTGGACCACTTATTATTATGATTTAATAGATGCATCTATGGTATGGTCACATGTGCATTTGTATCAACCTACGAAGTGATTTTTGTAAGGTTGTTTGCTCAAATTGTTAAATTAAGAGCAAAGTTCCAAACTATAAAATTATGTTGATAATACTGATTGGTTTAGCAAAAATTGTTTGCCTCCAATTATAGCTAGACCATAGACTATGAGAACAAATCTTTCAAATAAAATTTGGTATGAGATGAGTTTTATTTAACATGTATGCATCAAGCCAACAAGGTTCTTCCATCACAATTGGTTTAGAGTCGGGAACCAAATAATTTGTCCATCTAAAAATTTAATGTGTGCACATATGATTTTATTGCTCCACCACGCACAAAGATGGATCCCCAAATGAGGTTGGGGGTAAATGTTAGATTTCCTAACATTAGGGGGAGATATGTTTAGCAGCTGAAAATTATGTTTGGGGTGAATTATCTAGATCCTCGTTAAAAAAATGTGAACTTGAAGTTCAAGAGATAATTCATTTGCAAAATGTTGCAAATAATTTGCCAGATGTATTTGTTGACCCAATATTTTAATGAAGCTGCAAATGCTCCAATAAATAGTCCTTGAAGGACAGAGTCTATGGTACGCCAAAAGCGTGATAGACCAATCGATTCCAAACGTAAAACTCCTTGAGGAAGGAGAGGAGAGGAGCAAATTATCAAAATGGTCATGATAATGAGGCAAATACTTTGAAAGAGCACTATGACATAACACTTCATAAAACCTTGTCAAAGGTTCAGGTACCTGAAAATGATGAAAAATGAAAAGATCTCTATAAGTTATGTCGAATTGGAATTGAATTAAAATGATCGTCGACGATATCTTTGATATGAAGTAGCACTCAATGCTATAAGTGGTTACAAGGATCTTAAATTCGAATATGTCATATAATGTGGACAGATAAATGATTGGCCAAATAAAATGCACTATTAAAGTATATTTTGTTTCACTTAGAAAAGTGATGTTTTTGAACTTATAGTTCATAGATCAAAATATATGTCAGCGGGGTACAAATGAATCATTGTGCGAAAGTTTAAGCGTAAGATATAAAGTACGGTTTGTGCCTTGGGGCATAAAGGGTTTTCGCAGAAGTCCTGACATTATTAAATGGAGATATGTTCTCCAGTTGTGGATGCAATGAGACTTATTTCAGTCTGGCAATAGATGAAATACTTGAATATGTATAATGACTAATTATCACATCTTACTAGACGATAAAGGTTATATGAAAATTCTTGAAGGATTTAAAAGGTCTTAAAACAATTCCATTGAGTACCCAATGATTTTGAGATTGCTTAACACAAAGAAATATTTTTTCATACCTCATGAAAATGATTAAAAATGATGTATTAATGCAATTGGTGTACTTATAGATTTCTTGTTATGCAAATGCTAGAAGATTATTTGATATACATAACGAAAGTTATGTGAAAGGATTGTCATATTATCATTCAAGTTATGACAAGAAACTAACAAAGCAAGTGACTCAACACATAGAAGATGTGTGATTTTCTTTGTGAAGAAAATATGAGTTTCAATAAAATTGAAATGATCAATCTCCGAGTCAGAAATGATTTGATTATGTAGATGCATAATATTTATTTGATCCACATAAAGCTCGATCACAACTGGACTATTTATTTACATATGAAGGCGCAACAATATCTTGGCGTTCAAAGAATCAAACATTGGTAACCACTTCTTCAAATCATGCAGAAATAATACTGATCTATGAAGTAAGTCGGGAGTGTGTTTGGTTGGAATCATGATCTATCATATTAACAAAATATGTGATTTTCCTTTGGCAAAGGATATTCTAGCCACCATATACGAAAATAATATTGAAGGGAGGATACAATCAAAGGAGATCGGACAAAGCATATTTTATCAAAAGTCTTTTTCACACATGATCTTCAACAAAATGGTGATATAGACGTTCAAAGACCCATTCAAGTGATAATTTTGTAAACTTATTCACTAAAGATTGCCAATATCAATATTTGAAAAGTTGTGATACAAGATTGGAATGCATTATTTCCGAGATATCAAGTAAAGTTTTTATTAGGGGGAGAAAAATAAGCGTTGTACTCTTTTCCTTAACCATGATTTTAGCCCAATTGGGTTTTCCTGGTAAGGTTTTTAATGAGGCAGCATTCAAAGTGTATTAAAAGATATGTGTATTTTTTTTCCTTCACTAGGATTTTTTCCCACAGGGTTTTTTCCTAGTAAGGTTTTAACGAGACATATTATCTATGGACATCCAAGGGGGGGTGTTATAAAACAATATAGGGAAAAAGGACAAATATACCCCCAAACTTTCGTAAATGGTATTTAAATATCCCTCGTTATACTTTTAGAACACTGATACCCATACCGTCTAATTTTTGAAGTGTGTATACCCTTTGGACTAACGGAGGGACACGTGTCACGATCTTAATAACCTATCAAAATTTTATTTTATTTTTATTTCCAATTAAATAATCCAATCCAGATAACTAAAAACCCACCCAAATAATTTAAGACCCACCCAAATAAATCCCATTTTTCCATTCTTCTCTAATTCCAGCGACCATACACCCCAAGAATCAGTTACCCAACACCAGTGCCACAACTCCATCTTCTCCGGCGAAGTTCTATGTACAAAACCACCTCTAATTGCTATCAAACTCAACCTCTCTTGCTCCTAGCGACGCTCCAGCGAAATCAGTGAGGCAGCGACCCTTCATCCATTATGAAATCTGACCACCACTCACCCATCTCTCCCTCACTGCTGCTCCAACAATTTCGGCGAATCGAACTAGCGACCTTCGACAAATCGAACCAGCGAACTCCAGCAAATCGAACCCAATGAGAAGCTGTTCGGTCCAGGAACCGTGTTTTCCCCACAATTCCGTGCCTCCTCCCTTTGCAACCACTACCAATATTCTTTTCCTATTTGATTAAAGACCCATCACCTCTAGCTTGGGTCTCCAAATTGTT
Source organism: Solanum piurae (assembly GCA_029582685.1). Lineage (NCBI taxonomy): Eukaryota > Viridiplantae > Streptophyta > Magnoliopsida > Solanales > Solanaceae > Solanum > Solanum piurae. The sequence continues at coordinate 6,422 of JAJOOO010021000.1, forward strand.
GCCTCTCTATATAACAGTTCACAGAAACTCGTAACTGCTCATGTTATCTCCTGCTCATGAGAACATGAACACTTGCATTGTTTCACCAAATCAATTACTACACACTGGAATGTGCGCTTTCTATCTACCATTTCCTGTTCCACCATTAGTTGGATCTTAAATTATTTGGGATTTATTTGGTTGAGTCTTAAATTATTTGGGTGGGTTTTTAATTATCCGGGTCGGATTATTTAATTGGAAATAAAAATTAAATAAATTTTTGATAGATTGTTAAGATTGTGACACGTGTTCCTCCGTTAGTCCAAAGGGTATACACGCTCCAAAAATTAGACGATAGATGTATCAACGTTCTAAAAGTATAACGAGGGGTATTTAGATACCAATTATGAAAGTTTGGGGTTATATTTGTCCTTTTTCTCAATAATATACTGTGGATGTCCACTACATCAAGAAATTACTCCATTACTTTTCTCCATTATGATGATAATCATAACTAACTTCCATACCCCCCCCCCCCAATTATATTCATGTTAATGTCATGCTTATTACTATCCTTTTGTATGCCTCTATGTTACACTATAAATAGAGGCATAAGAGTTCATATTGTAGATACTTGAAGATTTGGAATAATAAGAAGAGTTCTCATCTCTTGTCTCCCTATTTCTATTGCTTTCATGTTCTATATTTCTTGTCTTATTTTGCTTTAGTTTTACAATAAAATGTTTGTTGTGTAACTGCCGCACAATAAGACTAATTGTAATTATTGACATGTGTCAATATTTTATTTAAATAATTATTTATTATTGATTATTTTAAATTATTTAAAATTTAAGATTCTAAAAAATTGTTTTAATTATTGATATGTGTCAACATTTATTTAAATAGTTATTTATTATTGATTATTTAAAATTATTTAAAATTTAAAATTCTTAAAAATTGTGGTAAGGATATGTGTCATTTTTTCTTCTCCTTTAATATATAGATAGATTCCATTCATTAATATTGAATAATTACGGAATTATTATTATTATTATTATTATTATAGACTAATTGTAATTATTGACATGTGTCAATATTTTATTTAAATAATTATTATTAATTATTTTTAATTATTTAAAATTTAAGATTTTAAAAAATTGTTGTGATTATAGACATGTGTCAATATTTATTTAAATAGTTATTTATTATTATTATTTGAAATTATTTAAAATTTAAAATTCTTAAAAATTGTGGTAAGGACATGTGCCATTTTTTCTTCTTTTATTAATAATATATATATAGATAGATTGGGGTGTAAAATATAATTTTTAAAAGTTATCCAGTAAACCTAAATTCCCAAATTTGCTCCTCTCAGAAACGGATGAATTACATTCACGTCAAGTTGCCGACTTCAACTCCATTCTGACTTCGTCTCCGTCTCGGTCTTGTATAATTTTCTCACTGAATATTCTGTTCGTTTCGTTCAATTTGGCTTGTCTCTTCTGCTTTTCTGGTGCTTAATTTTGCGTAGTAATGTGTTACCGCGTCTTGCTTAGGTTTGTTAGATTAATTCTTGCTACATATGGTTGGATATGTTTCTTCCGATTTTCTTATTTTAGATACACTTTTAGTTTGGATTAAGGTGTTTAGAACTGCAAATTGGCATTTGAGACCATATATTTGAATGGATGAGGCTTAAATCCTTACTTCCGTATACTCTTTGGCTTGAAATAGGTACCATGATAGTACTTTGGGTTTAAGCTTAACTTTGAATCCTAAATATCTATTTCTGGTATTAAGACTCTGATGATTGATTGTTACAATAAAATGGCTATACCATAGGTAGTGTCTCCATCTGTCAATTGCATTTAATAAGGCCAAATACTCCTTTTCATAGATGGACTTACCCAGTGTCTAGGGGCAAGGACCTTATTGTGAAAGGCTATGGGTCTGTCACCTTGCATGAGTACTGCCCCTATCCCAATATAGCTTGCATCTGTGTCCACAATAGAAGTCTTAGAATAATCAGGTAGTGCAAGCAAGAAATTGGTGGTCATTGCCTTTTTCAGCTGCTGCATTAAGTCAGTTAAGGGCCTGCAAATGATACCATACACTAGGTTTGTTGTTATTGTTGTACCATTCCTCTATTTAGTGACCCTTTTTGAGCTCTTGTATATACAATACAACTTAATTGCATCTTCCATATCTAAATGGGTACTCCTCCTTTGTTAAAGCTGACAGGTGGTTTAGAACTTGCGAGTTCAAGTTGCAACTAGCCAAGTTTCATTTAACACGAGCACATCACTTTATCAAAACAATAGCAGATAAACATTGCACTGATAGTTAGTTCACTGAAGGTGAACGGATTTAATTGATGATTAAACCATATCATCAGCACTTAAAAGCTTGAACACCCTTTGCAAAATTGATTGCTCGTTTTTAGGGGCCCTATCAATATAAATGTTGGCAAAAAAATTTGATTGTCAACCTTTCAGTTTCAAAAAAAATAATTTGATTGTCACCCAATAAAAATAAAAGAATCATCTTAACCAAGTATATTGGGTTACTTAGTTGATCGAATTTTGAGAATAGAAGTACTTGATTAGATTTGATTCAATCTGAAGTGTTATTATTGGTTGTACTTTGTTAGCTGAAATTATTTGACGTTGGGAAATGCTTTATCAATTATTGTTGTTACTTTCATATGGACTGCACTAATAATGCTGATATTTTGTATTTCAGGCGCTATTGCTAAATTGATAAGTAGCGGACAGTTTAGTGATAGTAATATGAGTTCTGCTTGTGCTTCCACTTCCACTTATGGTTAGTTTATTATCACTTCTAAATTTTTGGTCAAAGTAGATGTGTTTGTGGAATTGTGGTGCTTTTGTAGTTTGGCTTCTTCTTATGAAACATAACTCTGAAATCTAGTTTTTTCATTTTTCGTGGGCAGTTTAATAGTAATCTTTTTCTCTCAAGTTAACCAAAAGTGAATACTGAATGAAAGAAAATGGAAGGATGATTCCCAACCAGAAAGATAAAATATTAAGCATTAGGCCAAATACATTAATAGAAACGAAAAGTTGACACTAACTGTCATATATACATTTTAATTATCCTTATGATCAAATAGACACCACTTGTTGGTAAAAGTGACTTCTGTGAACCTGGATCTGATAGACTTGATGCACATGAATTTCAATCTCCAATGATATGTCAAATAACTAATTAGAATTTGCTACGTGTAAAATTTGATAAAAAATCTGACATGTTATAAGAGAAGGAATCTACAAAGCTATCAGGGGAATCCACTGGGGATAAAAAAGCATCATCTATATAAATACAAAAGACATTAGCTTTGAGAATAGATTGGCTAGTTGAGAGGCCATCAAAACATCTTGTATTTTTTTCATTCCAGAGATAGAGTCCATAAGATGGCAGCTGGCATCATCTTCCAAATCTTTTTGATGGTGCTGTCAACTTTCCAGTGGCTTCAGCGTTCAAAAACTTCCCTGATAGTTTTAGACATTACCCATCTGTGTCCAAAAAGAGTGAGGAACATGTGCCACAAGTCTGATGCTGCAGGGCACCGCAGAAACAGATGGCTATGAGTTTCTGCTTCTTTGTTACAAATGTGGCATCTATTCACAATCTGAATCTTCCTCCTTGCAAGGTTGCCCTGTGTTGGACTGGGTTCATGCATTGCTGTCCAGCTAAAGCAAACAATTCTGGGTGGATTAGCTTCCAAGGCCAGTTCCTTCCATCAGTATGCCCCATCTAAATTGGATTGGTGCAATGTCATTTCCTATGAACCCATTGAGAGCTTGTAAGAGTTAGAGCAAATCCTCTATTTCCCAATCTTGCAAGTTCCTTCTGAAAGTAAGATTCCAAAAATTTCCATTTATAGAATGTTGCACTGTTGCATCTGGCTCCATGGCTATTTGAAACAAAGTAGTGAACTCACCCTTTAGAGTGGTGTTCCCCAGCCATCTATCCCTCCAAAACTTGACATGCTGACTATTTCCAATAAATTGATGATTCCGTGAGAATTCATTCCAAAGTCTGCTTATGCACTTCCAAACTTCTTCTCCCTGTGGGTCAATTGCTTGTTTAGTACTCCATTTATCTTAGCTTCCATGCTTTGCCCTGACCACTTCCTTCCAAAGACTTTTGGTCCACTTCTGTATATCTCCACAACCATTTCATTAGCAGACATTTATTGTGCTTGGCCAGATCCTTGATGCCCACTTGGCCCTTTGACAACATCACCTTATCCCATTTGACTAAATGGAATATGTGCTCACTATTGTTCCCTTCCACGAGAAGTTCCTCCTGATTTGATCTGGTTGCTCCAAATTCTTGCTTGGCATGGAAAACATTGACATGGAATTGGTTGGAATGCTACCAAGCACCCTGTTTATTAAGGTTAACCTGCCACCCATTGAGAGGTATTGCATTTGCCGAGATGCAAGCTTCTTCTCAAACTTTTCTAAGACTCCACACCATATGGAAGATGATTTAAATTTTGCCCCAAGTGGGAGGCCTAGGTAGGTGGTTGGGGAAGATCCAATACTGCAGCCTAGGATATTTGCCAGTTCCTCCATATTGTTCACCACATGGACATGCTTATGGTGGACAATGTAATCATAGCAGATAAGGAGCAAATTAAAAAGGAGACTTGAGACTTTTTTTGAGAATTTGTATACATAACATGAAGATTGGAGACCATCTTTCAGTTTTTAAGGTATTACCACCATTACAGAAAATATATGATTAAAACAATCACGCGCACAAATTTAGGTGAAACATGTGATTTGCCATGTTAGAGTAAGTGTGCTCAAAACCCACTTTTACTTGGGGCTGCTTATTGGTCAGATCAATTTCGTATGTTGTCGGCTTGATTTATCGGTTGTAAATATGCTTCGTTATCGGTTATTAGTTAGCAGTCCTTAATGATTCGGCACCAGTTTAATTGATAAGAAGTTTCTTTTAGTGGTGAACGACCAACTTGCTCCTCTATATGTTTTTCTTTTTCCCATTTTGTTTCCTTTTAGTAGCATGCACTTCTTCAATATAAATTTATTCGCATATAAAGGTTAGATATTATAAAAAAGACAATATTATTTTGTAAAATGATGTTTAATTCTATGATAACAACCTACAAAGTCTCAGGAGTGCAAATTCAATATATTGGTTTCGGTATCAAAGATGTACTCCTTTCCCTTTTACTTCTACTTTACTTCTTTTAGAATAAATATCTTAAAAAGGGTTTTTTCGCTTTTACTTTTTATTATCAATGGAAGTCATTTTTGATCCACCGAGAGACATACTTGTAATTATCCAACTCTTCTAATACATGTAAACATTATTGTATATAATGTATAGGTGAGATTGCCGATTCTGTTATAGCAAAATTAGATACTTTGCAACCCAAAACTACACACAAGGCTACTATCGTTTGGCTCCATGGCCTTGGAGATAATAGCTCCAGGTAAGTTTATTCATACTTCCTTTTACTTCTTGCACTAAGGAAACTTAGTTTACTAATAATCCGGGGTAAAATATGAGATTCTTTTATACTCTGTTTGATTGAATTTTTGTTTCCAGTATAAGCAATCTTGAGATATATATCTCATAATTGTGGTATTATTATTTTATACCACAATCAATGTTGTATAACAATCCCGATAAGCTAATCCCAAGATAAAACAACCAATCGATAAATGTGCTTCAAAGGTTCTTCTCCCAATTTTAAAAAAGAAATCTAGGCTAAAATTTGAATAAGGTTGATGCAAGCTTATTTATTGCAAGATCAAACACATATTCTGTAACAACAATACCACCACACCCAGTGTAATGCTACTAGTGGGATCTGGGGAGAGTGGCGGGTATGTAGACCTTATCCCCACCTTCGGAAGGCAGAGAGGCTATTTCCAAAAGACCGTCGACTCATGTAAAACAATTCAAAGTATGTTTGAAAAGGAAATACATAGTTGAAGTAGTCATGTTGAAAACACATATTTTATAGGGGCTTTTTACAAAAATAGACATGCGAGAACCCAATATTCAACAAACCTAACAAACGATACACCGTAATTGTTTTCAATTGTAATCTTAACTGATACACAAAATCATTTATAATATTCTTAACACATACTTCTATCCATATTCTTAATGTTAATATTATTTGATTGTAAATCTGATTTTAAGATTCTTACAAACATACAATGTTTGCATCCCACCATCTACAAAGGATTGAAATACAATTGAATTCTCTCAACAGTTTGGACCAAGCAGCATTTAGCTACTTTGAAAACCTTTTTTTTGTCGTTTAATATTAGACTTTTGCTTGTTACTTTTCTTCTTTCTTTCTGTCCCTTTGGAAATATTGAACTTAATAAACCTTATATGTGTTTGCTAGCAGTTAAATATTGTTTGTGTTACATGCATGAGCATTCCCTAGAGAGATTAAAGTAGCCTTTGCATTGCCGTTTAGTGAAGCTACTACCCTTGAGGTACTTATGATGCTACCCAATATTCATCACATGGTTGTGTATATCTAACAATAGCATCTTTTCTTTTCTTAAGTTTAAGTTTTTAGTTTATTTAATTGTGTGAACTGTCTCATTTAAACCTTAAGTTATTAGCAAGGGTCATTTGTATTTACTTATCTAGGGTATTAACATGTTCTCTCATGTGCAAGACTGAATTTTTCTTAAACCAAGCACTTGGAACTTTATTAGTTGATGACTTGATGGGTAACAATGAGATTCAGATTAGGATTTCTGCTTGCTCTGGTATCATATTAAATTGCGTGAACAAGCTTATTTGAAATCTATGATGGCAGAGGAAATACACTTTCATTTGTTTTTTTCTTGGGACTGTAATGACATTCACTTCTTGAAAGTATAAAAACAAGCTATATCTGTTAAATTTTAATCGAACTTTGTGGTATTGCTAGTTGCATCAGTTCCTCCTGGTGTTAAGCTTTCTATTATGAACTCGCTTTGAAATAAAACATAACACAGTTTGAGTATGCAAAATAACTTCAACTTTTGCTTTTGTTTTCTGTACAGCTGGATCGACTCTTTGCGCATCATGGAATGTGCAGGTGTAAGTAATTTGAACATTTTTGTGTGAAAGGAGATCTTTTGCATCTATTATTTTGAGAACATCAATTGTTTTGAAGGCTAGGTGTATTGCAAATTTGTTCTAATGCAGAACAACTTCAGGACTTTATTAACTCACGAGTTCTTGCTTAGATAGTTTGTATAGTTAACCAGAGGTTTTTGTAAGCTCAAATGCCATATCTTGTAATTCTTGCATCTTATTGATGCCGTTATTAATACTATTTACTTTATCAGAAAAAATAACATCAATTGTAGTTGAGCATATTATTGCATGCCTTCCTACTTTTTTTCTTTTTTTTGCTTGCAACAATATGTTTTACGGTTATATTTCTGGTGCAGGTTAAATGGATCTGTCCATCTGCTCCTCTCTCACCAGTAAAGTTGTTGGGAGACTCACCTTCCACTACTTGTAAGTTACATGCTTTGATATTTTGGGCGTTCTTTTCAATTGTGAACTGTATATCTTATGATTATAAACTTGATCCTAGAGGTTAAGTGTCAAGAGAATCTAATGAAGCAATATATATATTGATTCGTTGGACTTTATTAAGTGGAAAATTATTCAATATTTGTTATACTTTAAATTTCTCTTTTCAAATATAAAAATATTACATACTTTAGGTCTCCATATGATAATATGTAGCCTAAATCTCCTAAATAAGATACCCTCTTGTACATGTTCAAGTCTTTTAGAATATCTTAATAATATTCTATATGTTAGAACTGTCTAGATTCGTAATATTATCGAATATTCTGAATGATATTCTAGAATTTTCTCCTTCTTTCTTCTAGGAGAGTAACAACTTCTTTCAGTGAGGAATAATCCCTTACCTTGTCAACAAAAAATAATCACTGACCTTATTTTATTATATTAAAACTTCTGCAGAAGTTTTCTGTTGCTAATCATCAAGTCTATACAAATTTTTCTCTTTTGTTTCTTTTCACAAGGTACCTTTTCACATGGTATCGGTGTCTCTTCAACTTGGTAGAATCTGAACTAACATCTGCCAACATTTGCCTTCTGGTGGACAACCTTACACTTTTTGTTTGGCCAATGTTTTATCCTTATTTTATCCCTCCCCCCTGGACCAAATTCCATCCTCCCTCAGGTGGCTATCATGTCTATTTTGGGTTCAGGCCATAGTTTCTCTCGATATGAGATCTTTCCACTGAGATTTTGGCATCTTCTTTTATTTTCAAAATAAGGAAACTCAAGTGTATTACCCCATTCTGATTTTTAGGGATCTCGTTAGATTGTCAAGTGAATAAGGTTAGGTTGTCTAACTATTTGTTTTTTAATAACGGTGATGTGCAGACCGAGCTGTTCCACCCGATACCTATTACCTGCAACTAGCACAACTATTACATAACTCGGCTCTCCAAGGGTTAGACAACAACAACATACTCGGTGGAATCCCACATGTGGGGTCTAGGGAGGGTTGGGTCTAGGGAGGGTTGGGTGTAAGGAGACTGTTTCCGGAGGGCCCTCAACCCGATTATAACATATCAGAATAAGGAAAAAAGGAAAATGACAGTGGAGAAACAAAGCATCTAATTCAATTCACAAAGTAAAATGGAATTGTTTGGTATCTTTACTTATTTGGTGTAAACAGCTCTGTATAGAAGATGTAGATCAAATTATAGAATTAATAGGGAGCTCGTAATTTTGGTTAGGGCTGTAAATTTTCGAAGGTGGCCAGCATGCCCTTAATGCTGAAGAATACGACTTTACAAATATTCAAAAAAAAAGAAAGGAAATAGTAGCAACCACAAAATTATGCGATAGCCTCCAAGGCTTAGACAGATGAGAGAAAATCATCTAGTGTTTTGTCTCTGCTCTTGTTTAAATGTTGGCTCCAAATTTTCCATCCACTTCATTGATCACTAAGGTGGCTTGTTTTGCCTGCATGGTAGCTGACGACACATGCTTGGCTTAGGAAAATTTGAGAAAGGTCTGTAAAGAGAGGAACTCAAGATGTTTTGAGAGCACAGTGAACAATGTGCAGAAAGTTAAACTTAACTGCATTCTTTTTTTAGTTTTTTGGTGTAATCAGTTATACTCAAATGACACTATCTCTATTATTGATGTTCTAGATTCAATTTTAACCACAGAGAAGTTAAGTGAGGAGTACTCTTGTATATAAGGTTTCAATACAACCCATGTATTGTCTTGTGATATAATAAAAGGTTACCAACTTCAATTTCTTTTTTTTTTTTTGAGAAAGGGAGGTGTAATTGTGTTCCAAGTGCTATTTATGTGGTGCAGATTCAGAGAGCATCAACCACCTTTTCTTGCACTTTGTTACAGTTGTGACAGCTTTTACTTAATATGTGGATCATAAGTCTACATGTGATCTTCTGAAGTGTCAGAGCTGCAATGGAGACTTGTGAGACAAAAGAAATGATGAAAAGCAATCTTTGCATGTATTTGGTGGACTGTATGGAAGAAAAAAATACAACACATATTGAAGGAGTCCAGATCAGAAAAATAGATAAAATCGTGTACTTTAGGTGTCAAGAAAGATTTTTAGAAGATGCAGAGCCTTTGCTTGACATTGTAGAATCCTTGCAAGATTGAACAAGAACAGGCCTTTTGCCTTTTGACATTTATTATGGCTCCAGCACAGCCTTTGTTCTGATGATTCATATATTATCATCTTTCTAAAATGAACAAAGTAATTACCTACCTTGTACGTAGAGAACAATTGCCTACCATATTTATGTAGCCTAAGACTCTTAATAATTTAAATAATCGTTTTGTACATTGCTAATCATATCATATCAAAAGTTTTCTTTTGTCACACTGGAAGTCAGCATGAGGTACTTTCCAGGATCTGCAAATATTCTGATTTTATTTATTTTGTGACTCATAGGGTCAAATCCTAGGATCAATGTTAACATTAAATCTAGTTTAAGGTGTAACTCATATATCATTCACCTTTATCTTTTGTGTTAGGGTATAATATTACAAACCTTTCTGAAGATGCACTTGTTGAGGAATTGGATAAGATAGCAGAATATGTGGCCAGTATTCTTGTTGGCGAGCCTTCCGACAGTAAGTTTCCTCCATTTCTATATTGTCAAGCACATCTACAGACACTTTAACAGATCTTTAGTGACAAACATTTCTTTATACTGGTGTGATTTAGAGTGTGACATTGTCTTCTTTTTTATCTTGAATATGGTGTAGTTGGGAAGGTATATTTGTGCCTCATGTTGTTTGTCTAACAATTTAAATACATCAAACATAGAAACTACCGTCAAATTCTAACATACAACTATTTATTAATACCTAATGCAGATGCATCTAGCTTGTAAACTGACGATAACAAACAATTGGATTCCTTATTTACTGTCCAATGATTCAGCTTCAGAAACTTTTAAAATAGTTACAAATCAAAATTGAACTTCATTGTTGCTTCATTTAGTCTTAGATTACAAAGATTGACATCCATCAAATTGTAATTCAATTATCTGAGCAACATCCTCTTCTCTTAGTTATGATCTTGAAACCTTGCTATGGACAGATATAAGAGTTTATTTTGATTTTTTTTTGTCTCTTATAGTCAAACTTGGGATAGGAGGCTTCAGCATGGGTGCAAGTGTTGCTCTGTATTCTGCAATTTGCTATGCACGTGGGAGTTTCGGGAATGGCAAGGACTACCCTGTCAAATTAAGCGCAATAGTTGGATATAGTGGCTGGCTACCCTGTTCAAAGTTCGAATTCTAGAACTCGTCTTTCCTCTTATGAGTTATGACCGAATGTTTGATATTTTATATTCACTGCAACTATTGAATATTTTGTGTTCATTGTTACTATTGTGGGTAGGCTTCTGGAGGGGATAGAAAAGGCTGCAGGTCCTGCTCGATCATTGCCCATTTTCCTTTCCCATTCCAAAGGTATTTGGATGCTTTATTTTTAATTTTGTGAATATGACTTGTCCTCACTGTCTTAATAAAGTTGTCTCAAAATCCCTCACTCTCCAAGGTAGTTGATCAGTGCCACAATATTTCCATGAGAAGTGACTTCTTGCGGTTCCAATATTTGTACTTTGGCTTTGCTTACCTCATGAGCGTACAGTTATCCAAAAGGTTCATCATCTCATAACGGTCAAAGTAGTGGGCAACAAATTATGGATACCGGAAGTTAATACTTCCAGAATACTTGTTTTTGTTTTTTGTTTTTAAAGTGTCTCAACTCCTTGTGAACACATTCTTTTACAACCCAATTTGGAGCCATGATTGGCGCTAAAAGAAGCTTAGTCCAATAATCATGTTATCAACTATCGATCACCCCAAACAAATAGTTTCACCAATATCATCAATGACAATCTAAAGACACAGAGCGATCAAATATTCAACAGTGAACTGACACAAGATTTGCATAACAAGTTCTAGAATCCTCAAAACCAATTTTTGTTTGGCAATTAAGTGAAGCTTTAATTACCAAGCAGATATGTACATGACTCAAAACTGATGCAGATTGGACAAGAGCCCAAATCTTGCATTTCCTTGCTGGTACTAAACTAGTCTACCCTAAGGATAAATGTCGAGCATTGCTAGTCGACTTGCCACCTTAGCTTTACAATTGCCTCTTACAAAAACTTTCTGTTATCACCTGTCGAACAATTGCCTCTGTTGTCCTGCCTTTAACTTGGAAGATCCTCTGATTTCCTTTCCCCCCAAAATGGCTGTGTACACTAGCCCACATAATTTCCTCCTGCTTACTCATAATCTCCCTGCTAATCCCCTGCCACTGTAGAAGCTTGTCTCAGATCTGTTTACAGAACCGACAGTAAAAAAATAGGTGATTCAATCTCTCATTAACAGTGTTGCAGAATGAACATGCTCGATCTGTTATAATCCCCCATCGGCTCAATCTATCTTCGATATTCAACTTCTCATGAATAGCTAGCAGTAATATGAACAGCCACTTGGGATGTCCCATGTTGTTGCATCATATTTTCCTCCATGCTACCTTTGGAAAGGGTCCCCTTAGCTTCACATACATGGCATGAATGGAATAAGGTTCTCATCTGACCGAGTTCTTCAATAGTGATACCAACCTCTTCTAAATATTTCTGAGCCTTGGATATCGTGAGTGTCATCCATGCTGCTTGCTTTGATTCCACTCCTTGGATCTGTTTTCCTTTGATATCGTAGCATGCAGCCATCTCACCCATAACTTGTCCTTTTGAAACAAATATTACATAATAATTTGCTTGTTGCAGCCTTGTTCCACAATGTAATCCATGAAATTCACTCCACCTGCTGATGTGGGTTTACATAATGTTTCCCATGTAATCAGAGCTTTTTTATATTCTCCAACACCCCCTGTCCACAGAAATTGTCTCTATCTTCTTTAGGAATTTCTTTGGTAGGACAAATATTTTGGACCATAGCATTGATGAGCTGAACCCTACTTGCGTATGAGAGAAACTTATAAGTCCAAGAAGTGAGTCTTCCCATCATTTTCTCTAAATAGTGGACTGCATTGGCCAATGATCAGTCTCTAATACTCAATGGTACACCTAAACATCTTATTGGTAGTGATTCTTTTGAGAACCTCAGCTTATCCAGAATCTGATGTTACTTGGCATCTCTTATGCTCCTCCTAAATACACTGCACTTTTATCCAGATTGGCTTTAAGGGCAGTGGTCTTAGAAAATTGTTGAAAGCAATTAAAGACTTAACTGGATAGAATTGATGTCCCCTCTACAAAACAGAAATAAATCATTAGCAAACCCCTATCGGATAATGTTCAATTTTTCTTACTTAGGGTGGTAATTAAGTCTGTTACATTCCTTAATGTCTTCAGAAGCCTGTTCAGGTATTCCTTCACAAGGACAAACAAGTAAGGTGATAAGGGATCTCCCTAGGGGTGTCAAATTGGTGGGTTGGGTTGAAATTGGAGATATTTAAATGTGTTGAAATAGAAATTGGGTTGGGTTATGACCCACCCAAGTTTACTTTAGGCTCAAATGGGTTGCGCTCAAATGGGCTAAAAATCGGGTTGGGTCATGACCAGTTCAATTTGACCCACTTAATCTCAATAATTTTAACATACGTATTGTTATTTAACTTTTATAACCACAACTTGAATTTCAACTCAAGATTTTTTTTTAAAAAAAAGTTACAAATGGATAGATAGATCCTAGAAGATATAGAATAGATAGTAATCCATACCTTCAATATAGGAACATACATTACATTAATGCAAATAAAGAGTCTTAAACAAGTTGAAATTAGAGATTGAATTGGGCTCAATTGAAGATTCTCTTAAAATGAGTTGAGGGTTGAATGAATTCAGATTAAACCCAATTCAAATTATCTTGAGCTCAACTCTTAAAATTCTGGGCGGGTTGGGTAGGTTACCTATATTTGGGTTCATTTTTGACACCCCTAGATCTCCATGTCTCCCTGCCTGGATAGAAATCAGTGGTTTGCCATTTTAGATAATATAGTATGAGACAGTTTTGACACACATCATGATCCAATTTATCATCTTAGGTGGGAAGTTTATACTATTCAAGATTTTCTCGAGGAAGGCCCATTCAACTGAATTCATAGGTTTTTTGCATATCCACTGTCATCATGGATCTAGGAGGCACCCCTTCCCTTCCATACTGTCACGACTAAGACTACCCCTAGATATACATGGAACCTAGAACCACAAATGACCCCAAGATAACCTCATGGTATAGCATGATACTAAGATAACAAACATAACTAAAATAAGGTGGAATAAAGTCTCAAATGATTGACATAGCATAAAAGAGAAATCTGAATACAACGACTCATCTGTGCAATACTAATGTCTGGAAAGCCTTTAATCATAATGAGTTGCTAGGACAACATGGACTTCAGTGTACTGCTCCCACATCGAAAAGAAAGTGTCCTACTTGCCAAGGTAAGGACCATGAGTCTGAGCTAAGTGGATCCACTAGCTAAGTCTATAAAGACTAAGTCCTACGAGCATGTAGTTCTTGGACAAAGGGATTACTTTTAAATGTCCTGTGAGAAATATATTATTAAATTGTGTATCTACATTATTACATTGAGACCTTATTTATAGACACTACATTGGACTCCTTTTCCAACTAGGATTCCTATTCCTATTCTTAGTAGGATTATATATACTTATTCCTATACCTTTCTGGATTACTGAGTGGCTCCCCCTATCCTGGAAGGAGTTTATTATTCAAATCCATAGGAGGGTCAATGGGTCTACACACCATCATTCTTGTCTCCTCAAGAATGTCTAAGTCATACTTGCGTTGAGAAATAATAATACCTGACTAGATTGATCAAACTTGACCCCAAGGCCTAGCTCAAGTAGCAAAAGGTGGAGGATTTGTGGCTTAGGTCGCAAGTTCAAGCCCCACACCATGCAAAGCGAAGCCCGATATTTAAGTGGAGAAGGGTAGAGGGGCGGGCCCATTATCCACTGAGTTTAGAAGGCTATGATTTGTCCAAAGGGCGGGTCACAGACAAATTTCTCGGTTATCAAAAAAAAAAAAGATTGAGCAACCTCAATACCTAGAAAATACTTCAACTCTAGAAATGCTTAAAGAGATGTTGCTTCAAATTAATGATACCATCTTGGTCATTGCAAGTGATAACAATATCATCAACATAATCAACCAAATACACCAATTTGGTGCAGAATGCCGATAAATCACAGAGTGATCAGCTCCACTATGAGTCGTGGACCCTTTCGTGGAACTCGCCTAAACTTTCCAACTTCTAGGTCCAACTCCATGCATCCTTCCGCGGTCCTTGGTCCCTTTCACGGTTCATAAAAGCCCATTTTTTGCAACATTCAGTACGTTTCTACATTTTCCAACTTTGTCTAAGTTAGGCACTTTTGAGGTGTTACAATATCCCCCTTTTGGGAACATTCATCCTCAAATGAGGTTCAAGTAAGCATGAAAAGAGTAGGGAAAGATCTACAACCCAACATGAATGCAAAAACACATAAAAATGAGTGACTGACTTTGGCAAAAATATGAAGTTTAAAACTGATTTCATGAACATGCATGCGTAGAGAAACATTAGAATAACTGAAACACATGAATCCATAGAGTACGTAGGAGGAGCTAATACCTCACGGTGAAACTAAAATGGAAGAAAAGAGATGGGGATACTTGAACATCATATCGGTTTCGGCCTCCCAAGTAGCACCCTGAACCAACTGATTCCTCCGAAGGACTTTCACTGAAGCAACTTCCTTATTCCTCAACTTACTAACCTGGCGATCAAGAATCTCAATTGGACCTCTTCGTAAGTGAGAGAGACTTCCCTTCACATTGACACTCTCTAAAGGTACAATTGTAGTCAGATCACCAATGCACTTCTTCAACAAGGACACATGAAACAATGAATGCACATATGCCAATTTTGAAGGAAAATCCAACTCATAAGACATAGTATCGATACGTCTCAAAATCTTATATGGGCGGGGGCTGAGCTTTCCTTTCTTACCAAACCTCATTACCCCTTTCATGGGTGAAATTTTCAAGTACACCTAATCGTCAACAACAAATTCAAGCTCTTTCCTCACATCCGCAAAAGATTTGTCTACTCTGGGCCATTCTCAACCTATCCCTAATAAGTTGAACTTTCTACATAGCCTCATGAACTAACTCGGT